>CAOKZL010004916.1:0-10774 GCA_948472985.1 Iguana delicatissima | reverse complement strand
ATTCTAAGGCCGGGCCCTACTTACCGGGAAAGTCTTATTTATCTCAGTTTATCTATTTGTATAGATTTACCTGTTTGTAGACATGCATAGGAATTTGCTTTTAAAATACATAAAGCTTATATTTGGTCACCTTATTTCCACTTTCATCAGGTTAATTCCGGGAAAAAAGTCATCACTATTGAAGTTTTCTGTGATATGGTCTACCATCGGGTCTTTGCCTTTTTTAAGCTGTTTTTCTGACCAACAGTCAGCAATGCTTTGTATACTTCGCTCACTTTGCCTGTGGTATAGTAAATGTACCAGTATAAGGAGATTAGGGAATTAATTTCTTAAAAATCCTTGGCCCCACAATTTTATATAACCCAACAGCATCCATTTTGTAATTTGTGCACTTTTTTTCCTTCATTTTTTTAAAATTTGTTTCATTTTGCCAAGTAACCTACATGGTCACTATTTCCTAGTTGTATTGTTACATTTCACTGTGTAAGTGTCTTTTTTTTTTCAATATATTTTGATTGGGGTTTTTGTTTTTTTTATTTTTTCCTGTTGTTATTTTGTATTATTTGATTTTACCACTATGAATAGCCTTAGCTGCTATTTTTTTGGGGGAAAAATTTAAGAAAATAAATTAAATCTATAGTGATAGTCATAACAAGCAAATGCGGGCCCTAACACGATCGAATACAAATATCTCCATTTAATGTGTGATGCATATAATAATGTATAGTGCAAAAATGTGTGTTCCTCATTTTCCCCTTTCCAAGAGCCCTTTCCTTAGCCATCATTATGTTTTTTCTTTTATGACCCACAGGACTGCCTGTATTTTTCCCCCGCCATGGGGGGTTTATGTTCTTTTTTTGATGATCCTTCACATTTAGCAGCATGGGAGAGATATGAAAGGGCAACACTGAATTTAGATCCTTTTGGGGGAAAAAATGTGGTACTTTTTGTCAGTATTTGTTTAACTATGAGCCATCTATTTAGATGCATTTTTTTATCCTTATCTTTATTACCTTGTGAACTACAGGTATGTTTTTGTCCCAAATACAGCAAAGCCTGATATCAGATACAGACTTCAGGAGCCAGAAAGAGGATCAAGAGGTTTGGAACAGACGCTGCTGTTTTCCTTTTTTTTACTTATTCTGATCAATTTCAAGACAAGCCTGTTTATAACTTCTGTATCTATGGCTCTTATCTCTGCACATTTTTTTGGAGTGGGGCTGGGGAGTAATATGTTAGCCCGTTTGGGAATGATATGCCTTCTGGAGCCTGTGGAGTGAAATTGGGGGGTACCACAAGTATTTTTTAATCAAGAATTGACTGAAAAAAGCCCCCCCCTTTTCCCCCTTTAAAACAAGGAGGGGAGGGGTGAGAAAACTTCCAATTTGTGGGATGGATGCAGAGATGAGGAATAATTTAAATTAAGTTTTATCTATCCCAAAAAACCCAAAGAGGTTTTCCATGTGGCTGTTAGGACATTCAACCCATTCTTGAGGCCTCTAAAGCAGAAACATCCCAAAAAAAACCAGAACAAAGTGCAGTGTGGGCTGTGAGTCCCAGGGAAAAACACAATAAAATTTTTAAGCAAATGGGTATTAATAATTTTGTTTTGCTTTCCAAAGCTCGGGGTGTCCATAGCTTTTTACCCTCATTTAATTCTTTGTCCTTTTCACTCTTTGAATGGTGGGGGGAGAGGAAATTTACCCTATCCCATGTTTGCCCTATTTTTGTGCAGCAAGCAGGCTGTGAAAGGTGCCATCCAAGGAGTGCTTGATGGCATCTTGGAAAAGCACCAAAGTGGTTCAAGGGGAGATTTAATTTTTTAATATTAAAAGTTAACCCTGGGTGGGGGGGGGGATGAGTTTGTTTTGGAGAAAAATTTGAGGCACAGGAAGGGACCTGAGTGTGGAGAGTATCTTGCCTAGCGATTAGCTTTGGGCCTGAAAGGCATCCAGGAAACAAGGAGCAATTTTGGGGTCTTCACAGGAACAGCAAAAATGAGGGTTTCCCCGTTGCCCATAATGGCAGAGGCCATATCCAGTATAGTTTCAAGAGACTGAGGGGGTTCGGGGAGGAAGTGTCCCCAAAGGGTTTTAAAGGTAATTGTATGAGGTATTTTTGCCAATACTTTTTAAAAGAATTGCCCCCAAGGACTGGGTTGGTGGCAAAAAAAGCTGGAAATTAAGGTTGGGGACAGGAACAGTAAATGTTGTTTTTCCTTAGGGTATTTCAAAGGTTGTGTAGAGGAAGTGGGAGGTAGCCATGCTTAACAAGTGTTGGCTAAATGTTAGAGTGAAAAAAGAAGCCTTCTAAATGAGAAAAAGAACATGGGTTTTGGGGTAATGTCTTTGCTACCTAGTTTAAAATATATAAACCAGCTATGGTCTTTTTTTTGTTTTTGGTTTTTTAATACCCCCGCTATAACCCGCTTTTGGGTTTTTTTCCCAACTTTCTTCACTAGTTGTTTCAAGTCCTTGCTATTTTCTACAAGTAATATAGTGTTATATGCATATGCTAAAAAAATTTGGGAGAAAAAAAAAATATAGCTGCATTTTGTGGGGGGGAGTTTTTTTAAATAAGCAGTGGTGACCGTTAACTTACATGCCAGTGAACTTTGCTCTGAAATGTAAAAAGTTTCTATTTTAGGTTGTTGAACATATTTTGGGGATAGGATTCAGTGTGCACACAGGTGTTATACAGGGCACAGATGAAAATTTTTTTTTTGTAGGTTGCTATACCCCAAAGGGAAATTTCCCGGGAAACCCTCAAGGAGACATTCAGCAAAAAAAGTAAAACCTTTCTCCACAAATTTCTTATATCCCCGCCGTCTATTTTTTTTACTGGGGATTTCCCCACCTTCCTTGGGAAAAAATAGATTGTTGCCCTCTGGGTTAAGACCACTGGTCTGTCTCACCAGGTAGGAACTTTTTGGTGGCAGCAGTTCTGCAGATTGTTAGACATGAGCCTTTTTACCCCGGACCACCCCCAAATACCAAGAATTAAACCTGGAACATTCTGGGTGCCAAGCACATGACCAAAAGCCCCCTAGTCCAGTGGTTTCAACCTGTGGGCCCCGGAAAGTTTGTGAACCCCCAGCTCCCAGAAGCCCTGAGCATTACCATAGTGGCTGGGGGGGGCTGGGAGCTGAAGTCCACAAAAAACCCGGGGGCCCCAAAGGGTTTAGAACCACTGCTCTAGTCATACTTATGGGAAAAGACAAAAGAGTTCAACTCCCCCCTGAAATTATTTATTCTGACCTACAGTCCAAATGTCCATTTAGCCTATTCTGTGGTAAAGGATATTTAATCTCCATTGATGCAAAGCCCCTTGGGGTTTTAATTTCCCCCTTTTCCAAAAAACTCACTGGGAGACCTTGGGCAAGTCATATTTCTCAGCCCAAAGGAAAGGGAAGGGAAAACCCCCAAAGATCTTTTCAAAAAAAAACCCTGTGATAATCAAAAATCAGAAAAAAATACAGAGGCCCAAAACAAGAAGAAAAATATAAATAAAAACGGGATTGGCTTTATGGATTTGTTGTGAGGAAGGTTAAAATGGAAAAAGTTTACTGTCCCAAGACCTCTTAACTTACATTTACAAAATGGCTTTATGTGCCTAATGACAACGCCATTATTTATCAAATATAATTTTTTATCCCTTTATTTTTTTTCAGCCATTGCCCAAAAATATGAGGCAGGGGGGGGAGTGGGAGACTTTGTCTCAGCTATGGAAAAGGAGCTATTTTGGGAAAAAAAGGCACATCAGTAGGTAGGAGTTTGTTTTCCCCTTTACCTGCAGTGGCCCTGACTGGCCCAGGGGCCTTGCCCCTTCACACTGGCCTAGCTCTGTCCTGAGACAAAAAGCAACCCTAGTTTGTGGGCCTATTTATTTATTAAACTTTAGCCCATATTTTCCCTTAATATAATTTTCAAAAAAGAAAAACCCCCTAAAAAAAATAAAAAAATAATTTTTAAAACAGAAATATTTAAAGTAACTATAATAATTTAAAAAAAAATAGAAATTGCAGGCAAAATAAATTGGTTCCTCCAATTCAAGCACTTCATGGGGGGGAAAAAATTAAACCCGTTCCTAATATGCAGCAACCTGAGTAGGTTTCACAGTGGAGCAATTTAATTAAAAGGGGCTGCCAGAGGGGAAAAACTCTGCTTTAGGATTGGGTAAAATTTTGGGCCCAATTTCATGTGAAACTTCCCTTCCCAATTTTTAAAAACTTTCTAAAAATGGTAAGTTCCCGACCGTCAGGAAAAATAAATCTATCCCTCCTTGGAGGCCCTTGGGGCAGGGAGAGAATGAGAGGTTGGACTGACCCCGAATTTTGTTTAGGAAGGCTAAAAAGGGGCAATCCACCACCCCTTTTGGAAAATCCTTTTTCAAAAAGAGAAAAAAAGCACACCCGTTCATGTTCCTTGCTTGCTTAGGCCCACCCACAACCAACACATGAGGCACCCTTCAAGATAAAAAACTTGCTCACTGCTGTTCCCCAAGAAAAAATTCAACAGTCCATACAAGCCCGGGCCTCCCAGATATGCTGTGCCAGGAAAAGGGAAAAAAATTTGCTGGATGATTTTTTTTGCCCAGCCAGCATAGCTAATGGGGGTTAATGGACGGGGAGAAAATTAGCCAAATTGTACAAGGTGGGAACCCTTTCCCCACCATTAACCACCTGCCAAAATGTGGGGGTCCCATTCCAAGAACACCCGTGTAAAACAAAAAAACCCAAAAAATCCATTTGTTATGGGCAAAGGCCTACTGCGTCCATTTACTATAAAGGACATCACCCCTCATGCAACCTCCCCCATTTGTGGAGGTTGTGCAAGAGGAGGACCCACTGGGAAATAGGGTTGCATATGTACAATGTGAGAGGAGAAGAAAAAATAACAGCCATGGTCCCCTTATGTTATTTACCCCCTGTGGTGTTGGGAAATTTGCCCAAAGGGAAAGCATGGGTTACAGAAAAGTCATATAAACCTTTTCCCGTTTTTTTTTATGCCCTACAGAATATTCGTTTGACAGATCAGAGTTTGATGGAATAAGTGGGCTGAAAGAGAAAATTAATTACAGGGGGCTTCTGTTGCAGATTCAAATGTCTTTTTGGAGGTCAAAAGGGAAGAGGGAAGAGCTTCTCCACACAGTCAGATACTCACTTCACACTCTTCTTATTCATGTCCTACTAAAACCAAAAACCCAAAGTTTGCTACACCATCAGTAAAACACAGCTGAGAAAACCCAAAAATCTGGGGAAAGGGTCAGTCAAGAAATATTCCACCATTAAATTTAGAGTAGAAGGACAAGGGGGATTAAATACTGGATAAAATCCAGCAGAACAATAAAATATTGAGTTAAAAACCAGTTACAACATATTTAGGCCGGGAAAAAAACTTTTTTTCCCTAGGACCAAAAAGGAAAAATAAAATTTGGGACACCAGGTGAACTTTTTGGGGGGGGGGTTTCCATGGGGAGGTGGCATAAATGAGACCAGGATTTTCCCCCCCCTGATCTAACCTGTAAGAAACATTTACCCACCAGTTCTCTAACACCATTTTGTGTGCTTGTGAGATTCTGGTTAAACACCACGGGGATTCCCTGCCTCCTCATATAAAAGGGGGCCCTAGGTTCATTCCCCAGCTTGGAGGGGGAAAACCCTATCTTTCCAGTGGGGTTGGGCACAATTTTGCCTGGGAGCCAACAAAAACTGTGGGGGGGGGGGCCCTTTGGTTTAAAATTGGTTTAAAATTTTCCCCCTTCTGATAGTTGCTTTGTCTTTCAGGATGAGGACTTTTTTGGGAAACCAAAAAGGTCTTAAAAATCAGTACATTTTGAAATTTTCCTAACCTGAAAAGGAAGATGGTATAATTTGCATTACGGGTGTAAAAGCAATTTTTAAAAAGGGAAATCCCTCATCTCTAACCAGTTCTTCCTAGTACAAATAGGAATTTAGAGCATGGTTTACAACCCCGTTTTTCTTTTTTAAAAGAAGGCCCACATGCAAATCTCCCCATCCCCTTAGGCCCCAAGACTTAAAACCCCCCCCCTGGTCAAGCTGAGGAGGGGGGGTGAGGAGCCAGGGGGGCCCCCCCACTACTGGCTAAAAGGGTATGGTCTTTTTTCTTCATTGGGGTGTTTGTAGGAAAAAAAGGGGGGAGTGGGAGGAAAAACCAAAGGGGTAGTAAAGGGAAAAACTGCCTTTAAAAAATAGAATAGGGAGAAGTTGTTTTTTTAGGCTCCAGAGATCAGAACAAAACCAAGGAAATTTACATTACAAGAAGAGGATTTTTTTTAAATTTTTGTTTTTGGTGTAAACCTTTTGGAGGGGGCCCAAAGGGGCCAAAACCCCATTTTTTAGAAATTTTTGCCAGAGCCTGGATGGGGGACTTTCTGGAGTGTTTAGCCTTATTCCCGCATGACAGGGGGTTGGCAATTCCCCCGGCCCCCGTTCCAGGCTCCCCGGAAAAAATCCAAAAATTTAACGATTACACACGGTTCACGTGGAAACACCAGAATGCAGAATCCAAAAAAAGAAAGGGCGAAAAGGGGGAGCCTTGGGGAAGCAGCAGACAGATTTTGGACTGCACTTGGGAAAATTTTTTCCCCCTTCTTTCTTTTTGGCTCGCCAAAAAGGCAAGGGGGGAATAACTGCAGCAGTAGTCCGGGAGTACGAAAACTTCCAAAAGGGCAAGCGGGGGGGCTTTTTTCTCCTTCCCAAACGTCAAGGGTTTTATAAAAATTTTCAAGGAAAAAAACCCCTTGGGGAAGGTTTTGGGATTTACTGCTGCAGTCATTCCCCACTTACATTCTGGCGAGCCAAAAAAAGAAAGGAAAAAAATTTCCTAAGTGCAGTCACAGTCTGTCTGCTGCTTCCTAAAAGGGTCCCCTTTTGCGCCCTTTCTTTTTAGGATTCTGCATTACTGCGTGTTTCCACGTGAAGCCGTGTGTAATCGTTAAATTTTTGGAGTTTTTCCAGGGAGCCTAGAAAAAAGGAGTGCCAGGGCCATCTAGTCCAACCCCCTGTCATGCAGGAATACACAGCTAAAACACTCCAGAAAGCTGCCCATCCAGGCTCTGGCTAAAAATCTCCGAAGTAGGAAAAGCCCCCTTTAAAAACCGTTGGGCCCACTGCCAGAGAGCTCTTACAGCCAAGAGGTTCTAATATTTAAAAAAATTTTCTTTTTTTGTAATGTGAATCTGTTGGTTTATGTTCTGATCTCTGGAGCCTCACAAAGCAAGCTTTTCCCATTTTATATTTAAAAGGAGCTATTTTCCACTTCTACTACTCCTGGATTTTCCTGCCACTCCTCCCTTTTTTCCTACAAACACCCCGATGAAGAAATTAAAGACAGAGCATACCCTTTTAGCCAGTAGTGGTGGGCACCCCTGGCTTGGGATCACCCACCTCCTCAAATTTACCAGTGCGGGATTTCACTTGTCTTGGGGCCTAAGGGGATGGGGAAATTTGCATGTGGGCCTTTTTTTTAAAAAAAAAAAAACGGGGTTTGTAAACCATGCTCTGATTCCTATTTGTACTAGGAAGAACTGGTTAGAGATGAGGGATTTGCCTTTTATTGACTTACTACACCCGTAATGCAAATTATACCATCTTCCTGTTCAGGTTAGGATCATTTCAAAATGTCCACTCAGCCAAAGTTTTGGAGACCTCTTGGTTCCAAAAGTCCTCATCCTGAAAGACAAAGCAACTATCAGAAGGCGGTTTTCAGATTTTACAACCAAGTTTAAACCAAAGGGCCTCAGCCACAGCTTTTGTTGGCTCCCAGGCAAAATTGTGCCGGGTATCCAAACCCCACTGGAAAGATAGGGCTTTCCCCTCCAAGTGGGGGAATTAACCTAGGGCCCCCTTTTATATGAGGAGGCATGCAATGCCCGTGGTCCCCAGACTTGACCAGAATCTCACAAGCACACAAAATGGTGTTAGAGAACTGGTGGGTGAATGCTTCTTACAGGTTAGATCAAAGGGGGGGGAATCCTGGTCTCATTTATGCCACCTCACATGAAAGCACCCCACCCAGAAAAGTTCACCTGGTGTCAATTGTATTTTCCTTTTTGGTCCTAGGGAAAAAGAGTTTTTATTTGCCCAGGCCTCCCAGAATATGTTGTAACTGGTTTTTAACTAAATTTTATTGTTCTGCTGGATTTTTTCCAGCTATGAATCCCACTTGCCCCCTTTACTTTAGTTTAATGGGGGTATTTTTTTACTACCTTCCACAGATTTTCATTATTCTCAGCTGTGTTCACTGATGGTGTAGCAAACTTTGCTTGGCTTTTGGTTTTAGTAGGACATGAATAAGAAGAGTGTGAAGTCGTAGTATCTGACTGTGTGGAGAAGCTCTCTCCCTCTTCCTTGACCTCCAAAAAGACATTTGAATCTGCAACAGAAGACTCCCTGCTGATTGACTTTCTCTTCTTCAGCCCACTTATTCCATCAAACTCTGATCTGTCAAACGAATATTCTGTAGGGCATAAAAGACGGGCAAGAGTTATATGACTTTTTGTTCCATGCATACACTTAGCAAAGCTCAGACACCACAGAGGGTCAAATAACATAAGGGACCATGGCTAGTTATGTTATTCTTCTCCTCTCACATTGTACATATGCAACCCTCACTTATACAGTGGGTCCTCCTTTTGCACAACCTCCACACGCATCAATGTGAGGTTGCATGAGGCTGTTGTGTCCCATTATAGTCAATGGACGCAGTAGGCACGTCCATTGACCATAACGGGGGGCGATATTTTGCGTTTTTTGTTTTACACAGGTGTTCTTGGAATGGGACCCCCCACATATATGGCAGGTGCACTGTATCATCGGTGAGGAAAAGGACCCCCCTTCTAGCGATTACTGGCTGCAGCTTCTACCGTCCATTAACTCCCATTAGCTATGCTGGCTAGGGCGGATAAAAAAAGTCCAGCAAATTTTATCTTCCCTATTCCTGGCACAGCATATCTGTGGGGGGCCCTGCTCTGTATGGACTGTATGTAATATTATCTTGGGGAAAGCAGTAGAAATTTTTTATCTTGAAGGGTGCCTCATGTGTTGGTTGTGGGTGGGCCTAAGCAAGCAAAGGGAAAATGAACGGCTGTGCTTCTTTTCTTTCTCTTTTTGAAAAAGGCATTGTCTCCAGAGGTCGTGGATTGCTCCTTTAGCCTTCCTAGAACTAATATTCGGGGTCCCAATTATTCTCTCCCGCTTAAAGGGGCCCGCCAAAAGGAAGGGGAAGGGGTTTCTTCCCGAAAGGTTGAACTTACCACTTTCAGAAAGCTTTTGAAATTAGGATGAAGCTCACATGAAATTAGGCCAAGTTTACCCAATCCTAGAAGCAGAGTCTTTCCTCTGGCAGTCCCTTTGATCTAGAATGTGCTCCACTGTGAAACCTACTCAGGTTGCTGCATATTAGGAACAGGTTAAGTTTTTCCCCCCCCCATGAAGTGCTTGAATTGGAGGAACCAATTATATTCTGCTGCAATTTCCCTTTTTGGGAAAATTTTTTTTGGGTTTTAACCATTTTCTGGAAGAAAAAAAAGGGGGTCCTGTCATTTTAAAAACAAAAAAAAACCCTAGTTTTTTTTTAATCCCTTTTAATTTGTGGGGGGTTTCCCCCCCAAATTTTTCCCATTTCACGCTTTTGGCCCGGGAAAAAGGGGGATTTTTTTTCCCCCTGCAAAAAATTTAAATTTTTTTGGGGGGTTTTGGGGGCCCAACCCCAAAAAAAAATTTTTTTTTTTTTCCCTTTAAAATTTTTGGGGGGGGGTAACCCCAAAAATTTGGGGGGGTTTTTCGTTTTAGGGCCTGAATTTAATTTTTTTTAAAAAAAAACCCCTTTTTTTTGGGGGGGAAATTTGGTTTTCCAAATTGGTTTTCCAACAAAAATTTTTTTCCTTTCCTTTGAAGAAGGGGGGGAAAGCCTCATTTGTAATTTGGCCCCCAAATTTTTCCCCCCAAAATTTTTATTGGAAAATTTTTTTGGGACCCCTTTTTGAAAAAGTTTTTTAAAATTTTTTCGGGGGAAAATTTGTTTTTTTTTAAAAGGGGCCTTGTTTTAAAAAAATTTTCTTTAAAATTTTCCCAAATTTATTTTTTCGGAAAAAACCATGTTTAAGGGAAGGATGGGTTTAAAATATTTGGGCCCCCCCAAAAGGGTTTTTCCCTTTTCCTTTCCGGGTTAAAATTCCCCCCCGTATTTTTTTAAAAAAGGTTTAAAAAAAAAATATGAAAAAGGGGTTTTTTTAAAATTTTTTAAAAAAAAATTTTAAGTTTTTAAAGGGGATTAATTTTTTAAAAATTTTCCATTTTTTTTTTTTCCCTTTTTTTTTATTTTTCTTTTTTGGTGTTTTTTTCGTTTTTTTTTTGGATTTTTTCCCTTTTTGAAAAAAAATTTTTAAAAATTTCAGTGAAATCAAAAAAAAAACCCCCCAACAAACAAAATAAATTTTTAAAAAAAAAGGGAAATTAACTTTTTTTAAAAAAAAAATTTTTGTTTTTTTTTTTCATAAAAGGGGGTTTGGGAAAGGGGGTTTAATGTTTTTACGGGGGGAAAAATTAATTTTGGGAAAAATTAAAACCTTTTGGGGAAATTTAAAAAAAAAAAATTTTTTTTAAAAACAGGCTTTTTTAAAATTGACAAAAAAAAAAAAAAAAAGGGGAAACCAACTTGTTGAAGCCTCTTATTTTTCGGGTCCGAAAAACTATTGTTCACTTTTTACTTACAGAAAAATCCCAGTTCACAGGGTAATGAAAAGGATTAAT
>CAOKZL010004915.1:0-15295 GCA_948472985.1 Iguana delicatissima | reverse complement strand
AGTAAAAGAACTGGAGATTTAACTATATCTTGTAAGTGAATTAATACCTTGGTTTACTCTGCTTATAAGGAGAGTTGGATTCCATTGTGAACAGTGGAAAACTACTTCTCCCTTTTCCTTGGATGTGTTTCCTTCTTTTTTCAAAGAATATTACACCCACCAGAGAGAATCAGGCCTCTGGGTTTTGATTCCCACTACATATGTAAATAATTAAGTGCCTATTGTTAGGCACCTGTATCTTGGTAGAAGTTTCCCATTGTTTGTAGGCAAAACAGAAATATGGATGTGATTAAGACACCCAGTGGTTAGTTCAAGTAAGAACCCTAGGAGAGGAACTTTGAGCATGAGCCATTGGCCTTGTGGGAAATATATCATTCTCTGAGGGGAAAAAGCTCTTTTGGATATGGTGATGTAGTGCTAACTAGTTTGCAACAAAGAGTTGCCTTCTTCGTCTACACACTTCTTTTCCTTTACATGCTCTGGAAAGACATCTAAATTCAATTGTTAGTCCCAATTAGAGCACACTCACTGAAATAGCAGAATTTATTTAAGCTTTGTTTTACCAAGTCCCAATTACTGAATGGGGCTACTCTAGTTGTACTAATAAATGGATGTAGACCATGTGATTCAAAATCCATACAGGCAGGTACACACAAAACATCTCAGTCTGCACTGAAATTCAATAGTAATTTAAGTGTGGAGATTGTTTATTTAATTTGTAGGATGTAGGGGGTGAAACAAGGAGCCATGTGATCCATTGAGGGACTCTATTTCCATGATTAGAGATTTTCTCAAATGCTTGCATCAAAAGTATTTTAGTGATCTCTCCTCTTGTTATTTGAATTTTGCAAGGCATTAAAGATCAAGGCCATTTCTGCACTAGACTGTTACAGTGCTATTATTCCACTTTCAACATCCTATGGAATCCTGGGGTTTGTAGTTTAGGAGGGCTGAGATCCTACACTGAGAAGACATAGCAAGTTGTTTCCAATTACGGTGTCACTAAGGGGAACCTATCATGAGGTTCTTGTATGTTTAGTTCAGAGGGAGCTTGCCTTTGCCCTCCTCTGAGGCTGAGAGAGTGCGAAATGCCCAAAGTCACTCAGTGGGTTTCCATGGCCATGCAGGGATTCAAACCCCAGTCTCAAGAGTTACTGTGCAGTGCTCAAACCACTACACCATGCTGGTTCCTCTCCTCCTTCTTCTCCTCCTCTTCTCCCCATTATGGTTTGTCCCTATAGATTGAGGTAGAGAACAACAACAAACAAAACAACAATCTATATGAGTTAAAGTGTTTAAATCAATATATATTAAATTCTGTCAATAAATACTTTAAAATTCATAATTTAAAAATCATCTGAATAGCTCTGCCGGAAGAGGCTGGTCTTTAAATGTAGACTGGCTTTTAAATATTTTAAGTGCAGACAGATAGTATAAATTTATGCTCAAAGAGCTATGCTTTAGTTCTGCTATGCTGCCTTGTTAGAGAATTGTGATGAGGTGCAATGAGTCATGTAGTCTTCAAGGCACCCCCACTGCAGAAGGGAGTTCTCTTGCAGGGCACTGCAGGGTGGCATACCTACCACCACACCATGGGAACAGCATTAGTGAGCACGGCACAAGTAGCAGCTGCAGGTGCTAAGCACCAGACCACCACAGCGTCCAAGAGAAAGAGGACAAATGAAGAAGCTGACATGGAAATTAACAAAGTCTCAATAAAGATTAATTAAAGAGGAGGTATGGGTCTGGAAGGGAGAAGCTGTAGATCTGTGGCTTCTTAGAAAAGGATGCTTCTCTCACAGGCCGGTCAGGGGTAGAAGGGGGAAAAATAGAGTCTTTCTTTCCCCCTCTCCCTCAAAAAAGAATTCCGCCTCCTAATAAAATTCAGTACTGACATTTCTAACATTGCAGAGATAGAGGCACTGAAAAGCATTCAAACCTAGAGCTCTTATATTTGCTATGTTCCTAATTTTGCCTGTTCCTTTCTTTGACACTGTACTTTCAGATGTTCAACTGAAGTTTCAAGTTATTGCAAGGATAGAAATTTGAGAACTGAATTACAATTTCATTTGAGGGAGCAGAATTCTTACTGGGGGACACTTCCCTCTTTTGATCCCTGGGCCTAACATTCCTGGGCTAGCCAGGCACCCAGGCAGTACCCCTGGCCCTCTAGTCAGTGCACCTGTACGTGGGAAAACCAAACCACCAACCGTCAGTACCAAGTGCGAAGGCCTGCCCAGCCTGACCACCTCTTTGATCAGAACTGAACAGCCAGGGAGATCTCTGAATCAGCCAGGGCCAGGACAAACAGGTCTGCCTCCGTTCTCCCTCTCTGAGAATGCCTTCCCTTCCTCCACCCTCGTCTCCCCCTTGGCTTCTTCCTTTCAGGACTCTCCCCACTGCCTTCCCTAAATCTGCCCTTCTCCCAGATGTAAGGATCAGCAGTGATTTATATTTTCCAAGACTGTGGTACTGTTGGCACTAAGGTCAAGATGATATTATTGGTAGCGTCTATATTCAAGGATCCAAAATAAGACTCTGTGACACTGTTTTAAGGAACACAGAACTTCAGGCATTTATTGTAACACTGCTGCTTTAAATGTATCTCAATGTTTATAAACAGCACACCATTCCCCTCTCTCTCTTTCAATTCATTCACTATCTCTAGAGTTACCCACATTCTCTCAGTTCTTTCTCTTACAGAGCTCTTCATCCTCCAACCTCTCCCAAACACACCACAAATCACACTCCTCTTCAAACACAACCCAGACAGTTAAAATCTATTATTTTAACTCTTTCCACCAGCCCCTCTGCTGGGCTATCCAAGGTTCCATTTCACCAGACAATCAGCTTAACACTCTCAGTTGCCAAGGAGGCTCTGTTGCTCAGACCCCCTCCCATCAGGTTGGTCACAGCACCTCACACCAAAGTTGCTTCTGGGACATCTACCTCTACTGAACTGCATTGGGAGGAATAACAACAGAGAAAGGAAGACAACAGTCATAAGAAAGGGGGTCACATCTAAGTCTCTGCTCGACCTGCTGTCCTCAGTGCATCACACAGATGTACATAACACACAGGAAAGCCTGACAGTGGTACAATGTGCTCTCAATGATCCACATGCGAGGAAATGCATTGCAAGCTGAGGGCACCAGTGCAAATGGGGTGCACTCCCCACTGGAGGCTGGCCACTGGGGAGAACAGATCTGGCCATGCCTCCTCCTCACCTAGGAGGGCTTCTCAATGGCTGTTCTCCCCGCAGCTCTCTCCACAGGTGATTCAGGAGACTTCCTCTCTGCTCTCCATCTGCTGGCAGGCAAAGACGTTTTTATTGAGAGCAGGCTTTTGATGATTAATTGATTGTTATGGAAGGGTCCTTGAATGGGGTATGTGTTCTGCACTTTTGTTTCCAGAGCTATGTTTTACTATAACCACTGAGTTCATTAAGTGCAAACTAGCTATTCACTTTGAACTCAACTTGCAGCAATTGATGTAAGCTGAGGACAAAGGTGGAAATGGGAGGAGAAGAGAGAAACTGGGACATTTTGAAAAATGGAATAAAGAGTATTAATCAGGGTTGACCCTGTTAAATCAAGACAGTTGGAGGGGATTATTTTAAATGCTTTTAATTTTAAAAAATTGATGGTATTTTAAATAAGATAGTTCTATTTAATTGTCTTGTTTACTTTCTTGTTTTAGCTGCACTTTGTTTTTAAGCTATGCTCGGAAAGTCCTTGGATCCCATATTGGAACAAAGGGAGGACAATAAACTGTAAAAATCCCTTCACAGCCCATCTGTATCTGCTGAAAATGGTTCTCACTTGGCTTAGAACTTTTTTTCTCATGTTCCTTTTGCAGAGAAATGGCACTTTTTCCTTAAGTTCCAAGTTCCACTCCAAAGACAGAGTGATTTTCATTCAATACGCGGCTGGAGCGGAAGAAGTTTAACTTCCGCTTGCTCCATGCTGTGTTCAAAGCAAAGATCTCTCCACTTGCTTCATGCCCATAATTAATTTATGAAAAAACAAACAGACAAGCTGGGAGGATATACCACATAAGAATTATAATGTGTAGTTCAGCACACAGACAGAAAGCCAAAGTCAGACAGCTGTCAGTTTGAATGGAAAGGGAAGGACCTTGGGGTGTATGGCTTCTGCCTTTCCGTGGGAGCAAAATAGAATGATAGAGGACTAATTACTTTGTCAGAGTGCCTGTTCGCCTTCATTCATGTTCTGCTCACGTATTTGTAAATAAAGCAAATGTTGTCAATGTTTCACCATCAAAATTACCCCCATTTCCCCTGAAGCTTCAGGTGTTGGCCAAGAGTGGCCCATGGGCTTTGGGGCTGTTTATGTGGCCGTCAGGGTCAGTTCTAGGTCTTACTCTGTTGTGGAAAAAAAGGCCTCTGTGGGGAAGGAGACCAGAAAGAAGTCAAAAATGCTGCACATGCTGCTGAGAGGAAATTGAGAGCATTTGCGGGCACTTTTTTTTTTTTTTTTTTAGAGAGGTAAGGGAGGAGTACAGCCTCTTTGCTTTTCTGGAGGGATACAGTGGCATCCACTAATGGTTGGTATTTCCTTTCTCCTTCCACACTGACCAAATCTGCTGAACTTGTAGAGCCTCTGCAGTCCCCCATGAGCATTCCATTCCTAATGGGAAGAAGATGGGGCTTGGAGAAGTGTATGGCTATGTCCCTGAATCTAGACACAAAGTGATTTCATCCTCCAGCAAGCTTGCTGGGGTCCAGAGGTCTCAATGTAATCATTTCATGAAATCATGAGGACATAGCCAGACACTTCTCCATTCCCCCATCCCACTTTCCATGAAGAGTGGGATGATATGGTTGCAGGGCTTACAGTTCTAGAGTACAGTAACTCTGAGGAACAGTAAATGGTCAGCTGTAGAGTAGCTCTGAAGATGGAAGACTGTAATATTATGGACTGCAAAGTACTGTAGCTGATACTGTTATTTTTTCTTTTGAAAAAGGTTGGTGTTCTTGATGTCCACAACACTGCTTCCAAAAACCAAACATACAAACAGCACATGGATTATAACCAGCTATGCCAAAAGCTTTGGATAGTTACTTTGTCCTGTACCTGCAGGGGCAAAATAGCAATGTGTTTCCTTGCTCGTGGAGCTATTCTTGCTTACCACCAGTGTTCTCTTACAATCCTGGAACATTGGGGTGATGCCCTTTCCTTGAGGGTTAGAACAGTGCAGCAGGGCCCATGTTTTGCAACAGAAAATAGGCAAGTAATCTCCTGCAACCCATTGCAACTTTCTTCCCAGGTGACCTTGTCAAGCAGCCCATGTGTCTGTGCTCACATTGGGAGCAGAAGAATGAACAGCCACCTGGAAACTTTGGCACCTGCCGCTTCCTCCTCACAGTGCTGTTCTATAAATCAACATATAATGAGTTCACTAAAGTAGACAAAAGATTGTGCTAGATCGAAAAAAGCACAGCGGTCCTGGAGAGGATGGAGTAAGTGGAAACTTTGCTATAAATATCCTTATTATCCTGAATCTCAGCTTTCGCCAAGATTTTTTTAACCTCTTCCAGCAAAAAAAATAAAATAATTAGAAGTTATGAACATATAATTATAAGCGGTCTCTAACTGCTGTCTAAGTCATATCAGAGAATAAGAATAAGAACATTTTTAGCTTTAGCTTTTTCTGAGCACAGATGACTCATACAGTTGTAGGCTACCCCAAGAGACATCTGGATCAATCCTCTGCCAGTGTAGGAATCCAAAGCCCCCCAACACATGACAGTTTAAAAAGTCCAGTGATAAAGAGACCACTACGTTTCACTGCACAATCTCCCTACTGAACAGCACTGTCAAGAAGCTTTTCCTAAAGTTACTTGTAATCTAAAACCATTGGTTTGAGTCTTTTTTGTTATTTTGATTGGTTAGTTCAGTTTCTGCTCTAACAGCAGAAAACAAGCTTCCTCTATTCCCACAGGTGAAGATCCTTCATATCACCTCTCAGTTTTCTCTCTCCAAGCTAAACATATCCAGCTCCTTCCTATTGGCCTTAGTTTCCAGACACTTTACCAACTTGGTTGCCCTCTTCTGGTTGTGTTCAAGCAGTTATTTTATTGTAATATCCATGAACTGTGGTCCCAAAAAATGGTCATAGTACACTGGATGATGTCAGACTTAAGCAGAATAGAGCAGATTTTTATTTTCCTTGATCTGGACACTATAGTTCTGTTGATACAGTGCAGAATTCATTGGTCTTTTTTGCCCCCATTGTTGCCACCACTGTTTTCACCACTTTTTTTCCATCATATGTTGGCTCACATTTGGTTTGTGATCTACTAAGACTTCCAGATCTTTTTTGCATGCACTGCTGTCAAATCAGCTGTCACTCATTCTATATTTGTTCATTTCATTTTTCCTGACTAAATGTAGTATCTTACACTTATCCTTGTTGAAATTCATCTTGTCCAGTCGATCAATCTGGAATCATGATTGCCTTTGAGGTACTGGATATTTGTCCAAGTTTCTTGTCACCAGCAAATCTGATAAGGATGCCCAGAATTACTTCATCCATGTCATTTATAAAGATATTGAACAATATCAGGCTCGAAACAGAATCCAAGCACCCTACTAGTCACTTCTCCCCAGAATGTAGAGAAACCACTGATGAGCACTTTTGGGGCTTAGTCTATGAACAAGCTACAAATGCATCTAAGAGTGATCTGATCCACATTTTACCAACTTGCATGCAAGATTATCATGTGAGATCTCTTTAGAAGACTTACTGAATTCAAGATACACTACATGCACAGAATTCGCCCCACGAACTCCATGTGGTAAACAAAGAAGTAACCTTTGTCATTATCAAAGGGGAAAAGAGAGAAGATTAGTGCGTCATGGCATGTTTTTCCAGAAGCATAAGTTGGCTCCAAAGGCGGATCTAGGGTGGAGCAACTGGGATGTGTGCCCTGGGACAAATGGCCAGGGAGGCACCCTCCTGACCATCACCCCCCCATGCCTGCCTGTTGCCTCCTTGCACGTACCGCTGCCAACACACACACACCTGTTGCCTCCTGTGCCCACTGCTGCCAACCCATGCCCGCCCATTGCCCACCCACACTTGCTGCCACTGTCTGCCACTCACCGCTGCACCTGCCCTGCTACTCTTGCCCCCGCCGCTACTGCGGTCCTTCCTGGCTTGGTGCAGCAGCAACGCAGCAGCACCTAGGGGCGCAACTTCCGCGCTGCTGGGCCTAGAAATGCCACTGGTTGGCTCTTAGTAGTCATAGCATTCTTTTCTAAGTGTTCACAGACTGACTGTTTAATTTTCTTTTCAATTTCAAGTTCCTATAGTACCTTTAGATGCAGTTCGTCCAGCCTGCAGACTTGAATTCATTTAACATACCTAGGTATTCCTGTACCACCTGAGATAATTCAGTTTATCTTCAGTAGATGGCCAAAATCCCATAACATATGGACCAAGCCCCATCTACCACCTTGCTAGATCTCTGCCTCTTCCTTTCCCCATTTCCTATTGTCTCGCGCTGTCTCTGTACTGGAATGCATAAAGTGCATCTGCCCATCTGTTGTATTGCAGCTCCAAACATTCCTAATCACTGGCTATGCCAGTTTGGTCTGCTGAGAATTGTGGTCTAACAAAATCTGGAGAGCCACACTTTCTGAACTCTAGTTTATACTTTGTTGTTTTATTATGTCTTCTGCAGTCAGTTTTAGCGGGCATATTTGGCTAGGACGCTGCCCATGGTGGTGTGCCTTCACAAAGAAGAGCAAAAGCTTGGAAGAAGTCACCAGCAAGTTCTGACATCATCTTAGGCCACATGTCATGAGATATAGTCTCAGAGCACATGAATGAACTCATGCATGTTTCAAGTACATGTCAGACTACAAAAGATCATGTGACCTTGGTCAATAGCTCATCTTAGAAAAATTGGAATCAAACCCTGCATTCAAACAAAACTCTCTAAAAAGGGTTTCTTATTTAACACACAGCAGCTAAGATATTGGGGAATAGCAAATATTATGATAGAACTTCATAAATTGCAAGCGGTAAATGCAAAATTTGTTGCAAAATACAACAAATACCTAACAGATTACAGTTGCTTTAGGATGGTGAGATATTAACTCAAAATGAGGAAATTTGCGAGGCTGCAAGGGTTTGGAGTTAAGCAATGTGAAGTTGTAGGGGCTGCCAAGAGAAGAGAGAGGTGAGAGAAAGAAACAGATTCAAAAGTAAGGAAAAATATAATACTTTTCCCAATCCACATACACCTACACCAGAGAAAGAGGCTAGTTTTGGCAAGTTGCATAGCACAGGGAAAATACTCCCCCACATGTATACTTGTACCTCTCCTTTAGTCCCGCTGGAATTTTTCATGTGAGAATTTAGGGGGGCACTTCTAACTGAACAGTGTTGCCACTTCTGGCAGTACTACAAAGAGCAGTGCAAAGATGACAACAAGCTAACCAAGGTCCTCTGCTAGAGACAGGACTCTGAAGAAGAGAATGAGCTAATGAGACTTTCTGGCCAAAATCCCAGATCGTGGTGGGTCTGAAAGAGTGATTTTCAGTTAATGAAGCGAAACAGGGAGTGATGTCAGCAGCAGAAGAAGAAAGTTAAGCAGGTCAAGAGGGCAATTAAACCAGCTTGACTCCCAGCAAGATGCCTCCAGAAAGGAAGAGGCATCCAATCTTGGTTGAAATAGACCAGAACAAGACATGGTGCGTCCAGAGGCAATGGATAACTTCTTGCTTTTTTAGCAACAGACAAGATGGCACCTTCCATTCCCCTCCCATCCTACGGAAGCCTATCATTCTGGTAGTTGAATATCACTAGTGACTGGACAACATACTCCACCACACTTGAGTGCCTCAACCTAGCTTAGGGGACACGAGGTACACAAGATGGTAGACACTGCTCTATTCTCCAAGACTTCAGTGCAACTCCCAGGACTTTTCACCTAAAGTTGCCAACTAAGCCTGATTTTTCATAGCATATCAGATCTGCATGTTTTTGGTAGTTCTGAATTCCTACAACTATGCAGGCCCATACCTATGGATGCTAATATCCATCTACCAACAATTTTGCATTTTCACCAAGCACACCAACAAATTCTTATCAGAACATTAAAGAATGACATTTTGAAGAAAAGGCAGAAATTTTTTTACTCAGGCAGGCCTTGGGTTTGTAAGGTGGTCTGCCAACCAAAGAAGTGCCTAATCAGCTTTGTACCAACTATGGCCCTTTCCACACAGGGAAAAAAAAAAAGGCTTAGGGCGATTCCCGGGGGTCGTCCACACCGTGGGGGCGCGCTAGAGCGGTTTGAAAAGTGGAGGTTCCACCTAAACCGCGCTAGCGCGGCCGCGGGGGGCGCGGTTTTTTAAAAACCACATTTTATTTGGTTTTTTGAACGCGAGGGGCGCTAACCCGTTCAGCGCCCTGTTGAAACTGCAGGGGCCGCTAGCCTCCCTGGGTCCCGGGGCGGGGTTCCAGCTGGCGCACTGCCCTGATTGGCGAGCGC
The DNA here is from genome assembly GCA_948472985.1 of Iguana delicatissima. Lineage (NCBI taxonomy): Eukaryota > Metazoa > Chordata > Lepidosauria > Squamata > Iguanidae > Iguana > Iguana delicatissima. The sequence continues at coordinate 5,772 of CAOKZL010004915.1, read as the reverse complement.
GAGTCGCCGGCCGCCATTTTGGGGGCCCGCCGAACGCCGCCGAAACTGCCAGGGGTGGAGCGGCGAAAAGCGCGCTCCCCGCAGGGACAGCAACGGAGGTAAGATCCGTCCCTGGTGCACCCCCTTCCCCCCTCCTCCGTGTGGAGGGCTATGTCTCTTATATTGTTTTTTTTTTTTGTTGAAAATTCATTGTGTTTTATTATAACTATGCATGTTGATAACTTTTTCTTTCTTCTTTTTTTTTTGTGGAAAGAGGGTATAGTTAAACAAACAGCACCTTAAAGTTTATGTTCCAATAAACACTTTGGTTGTTTAAGATTCCACATTCTTTTTTGCTTCAAGACATTATCACAACTTGCGAATGAGAAAATTACAATTTAAATACTGTATAAATGTAATATTCTGGTTGGCAATAGATTTTCTATAGCAGAAACAAATTAAATCTGCCTCCCAGATGCAAGGAGTCTCAACTATGAAAGTACACTACAATGTCAGCAAGTTAATGGGCTCTGTCTCTTCCAGCCTCTGGGGCTCCTTGTTTCACTGGCAGGGGTGTTGGGACAAGGGGCTGGAGAGAGGAAAACAAAAGAGCTTTGAGATGAAAGGGAATTAATTATATTGTCTTAGGAACCCAGCCAAATATCTCTGTTCCTGGATGGAAGAATATACCTCAAATGATCTAGGATAAGGAACCAATAATTGTATTTCTGATTTTTAAAAAGAAAATAAAAATAAAGCCAAAGTTCTGGTACCCAAAGGGGCAATGCTTCTGCTAAACAGAACAGTGTATTAACTTAATCAATGCAATGTTTTGAGAAGACACAACTCATTAGAAAAGACAATAATACTTGGCAAAGGAAGGCAATAGGGTAAAGAAGGCTGCATTATAGGTGGATAGATTCAGTCAAGGAAGCTCTAGTCTTGAGTTTGCAAGAAGTGTTGATAAGAGAGTTACCTGAGGTCTCATTCACAGGGTTACTATAGATCAACTAATCCACCACAGTTAACAACAATCCTCAGCATGAAAATGGTGGTGAAACCCAGTACCCTTACAAGGTTACCCCAAAGATAACATACAACATAAACATTTAGTATTTCTTTTAATTTTTCAAGATATGCTTTGGAGGGAGGGGAAGGAAAAGGGGAAAAAATCCTAATACAAAACTGCAAATAAAATACTTCACATTCAGAACTTATATCGAAGTCATCTTGATATAAATAATATTTTGCCAGGTTTATAATTTTGATAATTTCAATTTGCATAAAGGTACCCCAGAAAAGACTGCTGGAGGAAAAAGCTTCTCAGGGAAAGGCACCATCTGTGCTTTAAGTCCAATGTGATTTCAGAAGCTGAGCAAGGGATTACCCAAGCACAAAATGTTCCAGAAATTCAGGATGGAGAAGAGTAACAGTCACATACACTGGTCTTTTAACTTGCAAGTGCTCTGCTGCATTTGCCATCACAATGGCAGGGTCAACAAAAGTCTGCAGTGGTTCCCGCTGCTCTTAAACTTAGAAAAGTTTTGAGAAAATGTTTTAGCTGTGTTCATCTTCAGGGAAACTTCTGTGATGAAACATATATTTGAACTTGTACAATAGTACAATACAGAGCATCCAGTACACTGCTTTAATGCTGCCTCAGTTTATAGACTGTATAGCCAAGGCTGCATATCTTATAAATCAGTGGCTGAGATTCTACATCAAGGAAATTGACCGTAATTTTATACTTATGGAGATATCTTCTGAGTGCACATTAGGGAATTGCAACACTGCACAGTCAAATGTGAAATGCACTGTTGTAATGCACAGGGCACATCTACACATGCAATGCAGATTAGCACCATGCTAACAATGGCACTGTATGTTTAACTCTGCTTTTGCAATTTTCAACTGAATACAAATGTTACATCATGGTCAAAAAAAGTACAACCCTATGTATAAGGGAACTAACAAGTGCATAGATCACTAACGGGTTGCCAGTCAGATTTATTTAGTAAGCAGGCACCAGTGAGAAACCCTATTGAGGTGCTTTAAAGGCATGTCAAATTAATGTGTGAGGAGGAGGAGGCGGTGTGTGTGCTAGACTCACTCTCCAAGGCTGTCATTTCTTACACTCTGAAAAGGAGTCTTCTCCACCTGTGGAGGCTTTCCGCAAAATTGGGAGCATTGATTTTCCAATATTTTCTTCAGCACATAATCAGAATGATTCAATCAGTTTAGAGATCCTATAGATAGAAATACATGATGTGGAGTTCCTCATCCACTGTCTTGCCTCTCAGATCTTAGACTCATTTAGTTCAACTTGTCACAGATTACAGTTTGCTTCGTCATACATTAAAAATGGTGCAAGTTAGAAAAAAAATAGGCTGTAAAAATAGAAAGGAGCCAAATACAGGCACATTTCAATCAGCAAAGGTCATTTCTGCACTACAGCTATTCCACTTTCAGCATCACATGGAATCCTGTGGTTTACAGTTCAGGAAGGCACGTTTAGAATTCTCAGCCAGAGGGTTCTTTGGCTCAGGAAACTGCAAACCCCAGAATTCCAGAGGATGTTGAAAGTCCACATAATAGCACTATAACAGTGTTGGGGAGGAATGGCCACAGTCTCTGACAAAGACAAAGTCTTTTTGTGCCCATTTCACCCATCCCCTTCTTTCCTAATCCTCTGTCTAGCATTGGCACTGGGAGAGGATGGCAAAGGGGGGCTGGAGAAACATACACTTTTAGTGTCAGGTTGCAACAGCATGTATTAAACATTGAACAACACAATAAAGCTTGACCTGGGAAAGAATAGCATTCTCTAGCTGATCCTACCATAGCTTGTGTGCTTGTCTAGAACAGGCGAGGTTAAAAAGCAGCTAAATCTGAATCCCTTACTGAATATATGTGAACAGCACAAGGGAAAAGAAAAGACAGAAGTGATAGTTTGCCTCACAAGATATCCCTGAGAATGTTAAAAAAAATAAACATCAATGTCCACCAAAATGGAAATCATGAAAAGTGAAGGCTGATGAAAATTCATCCCTGGTATGCATTTTTGAAAACGTTTTCAAGTGATCTCTAGATGATTTAGATGAGGGTTTTTTTAGTTATACAAGGTTTACTTGACCTGTTATTTATTTCACACTTGCATGTTGTTAATTTTGAATAAAAAATTTGCTTAAACATGTTGATCTCTTCTTTTTTGTGGTGTAGGAGACTTATCCCTATACTTTCCATGTCATTTCTGCTACCAATTTTTCTCAAAGGAACACATATGCTTAATTACGAAATATATCTGTAAAAGAGAAACAAAAATGGAAACAGTAACAAACAATTTGCTGTAATAAGGAAAAAAAGAAAAGTCAAAAGTCCACAAGCTCACAATCTACTGGGAAGATCAGTCATGGTGAGAGTTTTTGATATTCACTCCGCTATTAACCTACCCTTACCTCACAGTGCATGCCACATATGAGGATTGATTAGTTAGTTAGTTAGTTTTAGGATTTACTCTCATGTCAATAGGAGGCAATGAGGAAGTCCTGCACCTGTGGCCAGTATTCCATGGAAAGGCTATTTCCACACCACACTGTTATAGTGCTATTATTCCACTTTCAATATCCTGTGGAATTCTGGGATTTGTAGATTACTAAGGCCAAGGAGCTCTCTGGCTGAGAATTCTAAATGCCCCTCCCTAAACTGCAAACCCCAGGATTCCATAGGATGTTGAAAGTGGAATAATAGCACTATAACAGTGCAGTGCGGAATTGGCCTATCTGTGTACCATAAACTATTTTTCTCCATTTGAGAACACTACATGAGAGTTGGAGAAACCTTAGCCCTCCAGGTGTTCTCAGTTCATGTTCCAGAAGACAACAGAAGACAAGTGTGTTAGTCCAAAATCTGGAGGCAGCATCCTTTCTAGTACTACAACACTCTTCCCTCCCTATATACAACAACAGCTTTTCCTACCTGAATCCTGACAGCTGTTTCTATGCAAATCCCACTATCCCTACCACTGGCCACACTGCTTAGGCCACTGCGGGAGTCTAAAACATCTAGATAGACTCGTATTTGAAGGATTTCCTATGAATGTATAAGAGCACATTCCTTAGCAAACATGTCAGTCTCAAATGGGTCCCCAAAGAAAGGAAGACTGAAAACTACTGTGCTAATATATAGAAGTATCAGAAGTGGTTAAATAGTTTCCCAGACATATATATTGAAATATAATGTTAGAAAGTCTTGAGCTGGCCTCTTGTCACTGAAAGTCATATATTCTGCACCTGGATGGGCTGGATAAGATCTTTCTCATGAAACCGAAGCTTTCTCCAAGTAGTTCAATGAAGGGTTTATTTGTATGTTTCACCCTTCCATTCTGCAGCAAAGTAGTGGATTGGCAGAAAGGAAAGGGGAGTTTCTGTATTCAAAGAATTAACATGGTTGAAATGGATCCTGCTTTATCTTCACCATCTTTTCCTGTAGAGGTGGCTCACTCAAGGGATTCATTCCAACTTGGTAAACGGAGAACTACTCCTGAGCTGCAGAAATCCATTTGTCATATTCTCTGTTATGTTGAAGAAAACAGCTGCAAAATTCCAGCTGCCATTCTAAGCAAAAATAGCCAGTTTCTTGAGTGACATGTTATTACCACACTCCTGGGTATTTAGATAGCCAACAGCATGAGGCCACAAGGCTGTTTTGCTTGGAAGCAGTTCCTCTGAGTTATGGCATTTCAAATGTACACACTGCACACTAATGCAGTTCATGTGCTAGACTATTCAGGACTTAAGGTTGCTAGGGACTGAGTGGATTAGCAATGTACAGGGGACATTTTCCATCTGTGGCTGTGCTCGTGTGTCTAAGTCCAAATGCAATCAGAGTAATTTTAGTGGAGTTGATCATGGGGTAAGTATGTTAAGGGTTAAAACCAAGCTCTTCTCCAGTACCTAATCATTCATAACTAATCTAGTCCAGTCTTATGATGGAGAAAAGAATTACAGTCCACATTTGTGGCTTTCTCTTTCGTGGATTTGATTATTCACAAGATTGTAGCTGCTGCTTGACTCAGCCATCCTCCTTGCCCTGCTTCTCTCTGTATCCTGTCCTGCTAGCAGTGCCTGCCCATTAATCCCTTTCCCACCTTGCCAACACTGCATCTGAGCCAGACTTTAAACCCCCTTCTCCACCCACCAACCTTCCTCAGCCTCCTTCCATCTTTCCCTCAGTCTCTTGGAGGACTGGAAAGAAGAGGAGCGAAGGGGAGGAGTTGATGGGCTAGACCAGTTTAAAATCTGACTGAGGCATGGTGGTGGCAAGATGGGAAAGGAAATAAAGAGCTGGACTTTCTGTCAGGGCAGGATGCAGGAAAGGAGGGGGAGTGGGGGGCAGAAAGTGTGTTGTGAGAATCTGGGTCTGCTGGGAGTGGCTTGGAAAAATCCAGTTGAGGCACTGCAGTGGCAAAGTGGAAAATGGAGGGGGCAGAAAGGAGTCTAGAGCATCTGTACCTGGTGGGGGACTTACAATATTCCCAGATCATAGAATCATAGAATCATAGAAATGTAGAGTTGGAAGAGACCACATGGGCCTTCCATGCAACCCCCTGCTTATGCAGGAACACCCTCAAAGCATTCCCGACAGATGGCCATCTAGCCTCTGCTTAAAACTTCCAAGGAAGGAGACTCCACTACACTCCGAGGCAGCAGATTCCACTGCCAGACAGCCTACTGTCAGGAAGTTCTTCCTGAGGTTCAGGTGGAATCTCCTTTCCTGCAGCTTGAATCCATGGCC
>CAOKZL010004914.1:0-15360 GCA_948472985.1 Iguana delicatissima | reverse complement strand
TACATCTCGCCTACACCTACATTGGTTGGAGGAGGATTTATCCTACCTGTCCCAGATGTGGTCACCAATTAATTAATTAAATATCTTTAAACTGCCCTTCTATCTAGGCTAGGGTCTGCCAGCTGGCAGCATCCCAGGCACTCAATAAGTGACAAGCACAGAGTCCACCAGCATATAAATAATACATAAATAAGAGAAAGATACCACCCACCAGATTAGTGTATGGCATCTCGGTGGTAGGCCTTTTCCATATTTATTAAGCTGAGCCACAGTTGCTCAGTATATCTTTCACATAAAAACACAAAGACTAACAAGAGGAAAACTTCTCTGGTTGCAAATTAAGGTTTCCAAGGAAACAGGGAAAAAAACTCAAACTTTTTTAGTTTGTTTTTTTTAATTCTTTGAAGCAGGCGCTTTTAAGAATACATGGGAACTGCTTCAACTTTGCTTTGAACATAAAACCCAAAAGTTTTCCCAACTCTGTTTATAATGGGTTACTACCATTAACTAGAGTCTACAATGCCAGATTTTCTTTTGTTTTTATATTCATATTGTGGAATCCTCACTCGTTTCACAGAATAGTAATCACAATAATGCTACTAATAATCACCAAGTATTTGGGGGACGGTGAACTGATGATCATGGATGGATGGATCAATAGAGACCAAGAGGGGTATCTATGTATATATATTTAAAAGCAAGCCTGACGGAGATTTTAATGGGACTTAAACAGCTTTAAAATGTTGAAAATTTAACATATCCCAGTCATGGTTTCAAGTTTTCTTTGGGATTAGGCAGAGAAGAAAGAGCTGACGATACAGAAAGGGAGGCAAGGGAAATAAGATGAGTGTAGCAAGGAGAAATTAGAGTGGAAAGAGTTGATAGGAGAGAGAGAAAGAGAAGGGAAGGGAAGAAAGGAAAATTCAAATATAGTCAGGAAAAGTGAGGAATGGGAAAAGGGAGAAAGGGAACAAAGAAAGAGAGGAACAGGGACTGGAAATGGAGAGAGAGCACAAGATCCCTTTACTGAAGAGTGAGGAGGAAAAAGAAGGAGAGAACAAAGGAGGCACCCACCTCCCTAAACTGCAAATCCCAGGATTCCACAGGATGTTGAAAGTGGAATCACAGCACTATAACAGACTAGTGAAATGTCCACACACAGCGGGATCAGCAAAGTGTTGTGAGTGGACAGAAGAAAGAGGAAAGAAGAGAGAGAAAAAAGGGAAAGAAAGGCAGGGGAAGGTGAAGCCAGGTGGTGTGAAAGGGGTGGTGGTGAGAGAAGAAGACTAGAAAGATGAGAGTGAAAAAGGAGTTGGAAGTATAGGCAGGGGTTGTGGTGAGGAGGGAGACAGAGAAGAGAGTGAGAAGGAGGCTGGGAAGAGAGAAAGAGACAGAAAAGAAAGATGGATATGATGTTTAGCCAGGAGTTATGTTGAGAAGGAAAAGGAAAAGAGAATGAAAATGAAAATGAAAGAAAGAGCAATAAAATCAAATATTAAAAGAGAGAAGTATAAAGTTCTAAACAGCTCTGAGGAAAGAAGACACTGGTACCAAACTTTTTGCTAACAAAAGTACAACCCATCTTCACCTCAGACTAAGGAGATTGTACTGTGACTTCAGCCATTTAGAGCGGGGTGAAGAACATGGCAATAGAGTGGGAATTAAAAGAATTTGAATGCCTGTGAGATAGCTACCATTAAGTCATTGAGAAAAACTGTGTAAAGCTACAGTTCCAGATAGTTTATCTTCAAGATATTTCAAATGTTTAGAAGAATAGTTATTTTTACCTCTTCAGGCATGATTGAATTTAATATTTTGGATGATGAAGATATTTGAGACTTGGAGAGAAGTAACAATTGTTTTAATCTTCCAAAGGTAGGCCAAAACCTGACAATGACAAATACATATTTCATTATGGAACAATGACTATAAAATTTTCACAATGCTTTTGCAGAAAGATCAAAAAGGATCTTACAGGAATTTAGCCAAAGAGACAGCTACATGATAATACTAAAGATGTTTTGGATATTTTAGAGTATTTAGAGAATCAAGTGACTCTTATATTTTTGGACACTGAAAAAGCTTTTGACAATCTGAACTGGGACTTTTTTTCATTACATGAGTTAAGGCAATTTTCCTCAGACGTAAAAGATACAGATTCTGATTAATGATGAGCTAACCATGCCACATCAAACTCAGAAAAGGGAACATGGCAAGAATGTCTACTTTCACATTTTTTAATAATTTCAGCTGTTTAACTTTTGAATAAGGCTATACAACAATAAAAAAGAATAACAAGCATAAAAGTAAATAATAAAAGTTTACAAGTTAAGAGTATTTGCAAATGATGTCATGATTTTTTTTGAGAACCTATTGATTGTATAGAATGATTGTTGGAGAGACTTAAAGAGTATGGAGACACAATAACAAAATATGGTGATATTGATGAATAAGAGAGCAAGGAAGATCAACTGCAATTGATAGATAAGTTGGGGATTTAAAACTCAGAAAAAAGTAAAATGCTTTGGTATCGCTCTATGGCAAATAGTTGAAAAATAATCATATTAAAACTTGACATTGCAAAGATGAGCAAAACTCAAATTACCATTGGGTAGGATTTCTAATCAACATGAATGTTCTACTGAGAATACAATTTATGTTTCAGACCTGTACCAAATTTATCTTATGTTTTATTTATACAATGGCATACAGATGTAACAAAATTTATATGGCAAGAGAAGAAACTTAAGAGAAAAATATAAAATATTACAAGTTGCTTAACAAAGAGGGAGATGGGATTGTGAAATTTGAAATTGTATTTTGATGTATGTTGGTTCAATTGAAAGAATGGATTTCATTGAAAAACAAGAAACTGTTGGATTCAGAAGGGCATGAACAGAGTTTTACAGGGCTGGGTATTTATGGTACTATAAAACTAAAGTTAATATAGATGTTAATAATCATTATGTGGGTAGATAAATAACATTTGAATGGCAAAATATATAAACCTTTGTTGAAACTTGAGATGGAAGAAGAGTTGGTTAAAGACTGTATGATAAAATAGGCACAAAGTATCAGACATAATGTACATTTGGATCAATGGGAAATGTGGTAAGAGGGAATTAAGTTTTCTTTCTTTTTATGATCTTAAAGAGAATTTTTACAAGGTGATGTATCATTGCTATTTGAGTCCAGAGAAAAACTGGCCAAAATGCATTAAGAGGTTTGAATAGATGTTGGAAATGTGACCAACAAGTGGAAACTTTTTATGTGTGTGGATGGACATTTGAAAATCCTAAAACATTCTGGAATCAAATAAATGCTATGGTGTTTAAAATTTTCAAAACTGTAAGCCATTAAACTCTAATTGTTTCTGCTGGGACAAGTAAAAGTAAGATCAACTGGAGAAGAAATATGGCAAAAGACTACAATATATGAAGTCAGCCTCACAACTGCTATATGCACAGAGTAGTAGGATACAGACACTCCAGCTAAGTTGATTAGTTGATAAAATTGTTGGATTTATCTGAAATGAACAAATTGACAATATTCATTACAGAAAAGTCAGAAGCAACTATTGATAAATATTGGAAATTATTAACATAATTGTGCAAAAAAAAAAAAAGAGATTATTGTAAGATTACAGTAGGACCTGGCCATTAGTATTTTTGAAAAAGTAGCAGTTGAAGCATTTGGATGGTATTTGTAGAGCTAGAGAAGTTGTTATTTTTACATAGAATTAATAATAGTCTGCATTAGAAAAGTGTGAAACTATCTTTGTTTTAGTATTTTGTCATCTTATAGTAATTAACTATTTTTCAGCAGTTAGTATTAGTATTCAGTATTCTTTCTTATTGTGTTCTCTTTTCTTCGCCTTTTGTTAGTTTTTTTTGTTATCTAATTTGTGGTCATAATGTGTTGTTTCTTTTTGTTCAAGTGTATTTTGTATTCTTAATAAAGTTTATTAAACAAAAAAAGAAAGTTAACATAATTAGGGAAAGCTACAAAATAGCAATACTTTGGTACCAAATTCAGTATACTTTAGAGATAGCAAATACCAGTGGTGAAGCTTGGAGTGCGTGGAGGGGGGATGAGTGGAGGGTGGCCACAGTGCATGGGGAAGGCTACAGTGTGAAGGGGTGGGGTTATGGTGCATGGCGTGTAATCACCTGGGGCTAACTACCACATTTGGGTGGTTGAGACCCAACTGGGCAATAGGAGCAAGGCAAGCTTAGATTTTTTTCAAACAGCGGTCTTGCCCCACAATTCCTCTGACTCCTCACAGGTGCAGTAGCTCTTTGAGATAAATCCTGACCTCTACCATATATCAGTGTGGTATAAAGCAGACACTGAAAATAATATATATAACAATAAAATACAATCTGAAAACATAGGAATTTGAAGTACAGACAGGTAACTTTTTTGACTATGGCTTCCACAATTCCCTATAACCAAACACTGGTCTCTTTGCCACGGATAATCAAACTTTGCCATAAAATTTAGATAACGTCAATCAATCTTTATCAGGAGAGCCTTTTAGATGGATATGGATACAGTCTCTATCATATAAAAATCTCTGTGCGAAAGGAGTAGAGGGTGCCTGCTGAAGATCTGCCTGGATCTTTCACTTTGCCAATTGTTTTATGCTGTATAAATAACCGCTCCCCAACCTGACAATCATAGAGGACAGTAACAAGTGACACAAGATACATAGTGAAATTTCTCCCCAAACCTTACCTTTCAGTCCTTTTGTGGAACACTCAGGACAGTAGAGGCAAATTTTATATCGGCAAGCTGCAAGCAAGACAATTTAGCCACAACCTAATTACTCTATGTCCTCTCTTTTGGATCCTTGGTAGCACAATTGGTCTTGTTAATCACTTAATTGGAGAACTGCCAGCAAAACCAGCCCATAGTGAATTCAGGCTCTTACTCTGTTACATTCTCTCACCCCACTTTCCCACAAAAGAGATTATGTTGTCCTTTCTTTGTGTCAGCACCGTGGTGGTGGGGATCCGATGTGTGAGTTAACATCTTGGCAACAGACTATGCAAAAGGGCTATCCTTGGAGCTTAGCATTTTTGTGTAAGGCAGTGCGTTGTCCTTGCCATATACTGTGTGTAATATATATTTGTGTACTGGCTTTTCTGGTGGTGAAACCTGCTATTCCATGGGTTTTTCTACTTTCAATAGCAGTGTCCCATCAGCTGCTCTGAGACAGTAGAACCACTGCTGCTTCTCCATTTTCTGTCATCACTTCTTCTGTATGATGCTGCTGCCTACCTCTGGCCTACCAAATTCCCCTCCAGGTTCCTATTTTCCATACCTAGAGTGAATATAGCTTCTCGTGTGGCAATGTTAATCTTCAACTGCTTTCTTTGTTAAGGTTAATAAAGAGACCTGGACTTTCTGAATCCATACTGGTCTATGATGGGCTATGCAGCCATATAGGCAAAAACTGCACTTTAATAGCACAGGAACCTTAAAAGACCAAAATGAGATGCTGCAAATTACTAATACCCTCCACTACAATCCACTATCTCTAACATACATTTGACAACATTTTAATAATGTTATTTAATCCATTAAATAATTACCATTATTTTAATGTTTATGGTAGTGAGTTAATGTTCCAATTTGTAATGTTTAACATTATCTATTTTTTTAAAATTTTCAAACTAATTATGATTCAAATTAGCATATTCAAGTGGAGAGTGCTTCTCAGGATCCGTACTAAGCATTTCGTGTGCTTGGCTTATGGAGGATTGTTTGTCTGGGTGTTTTAGTGTGAAGGTTGTATAGGGCATTCATGCATTGTGTGTCGGGGGAAAAAACTATTTATTGCTCCTTTCGTGTTCCACCACCCAGAGACCTTGTGCAGACTAATAATGGGAGGGGAGGAATCTACTACAACTACCATCATCATTACTTTCTGTCTCATTTGTTTTAAGTAAGGGAGGTACGCAATGCTTAGAAAGTCAACCACATGTGGCTAAACAGTGCACTCTGCATATCAGGCTGGGGCTCAGTTTTGACAGATCCTGAAAAGGCTGAAGATATCTGCAAGTCAAACGTAATTCCGTTCCCACTTACTTGGCAGAAAGCCCCTGTCGAAATGGCCAAGTTTCTGTGGTCCAGCTTAGATAACTGAATAGGAGTGAGGATTCACTGGGGAACTGTATCAACATCAACAAGGCCAGAGGGTTTCCACTTCTACTGTGTACTCTCCACTCAAATCTCTGGCTGCACTATTAATTTTTCCCTTCCAACTGAAGCACTGAAATGCTGAAGAATATCTTTAGTTTCCACCTTAACAGGTTGTTTTTGTTTTTCTTACAGCTTCGTACTGTGTAGACAGCCATTTTGACAAACAGCAGAGAAGTTTCCATTTCCATCAGATTCAGGAGGGGCTCCCCTAGTACTATTTTGTGAATCTACATTATCAGCAAAGGGACAACTGGGGAAGAGGGAGGGTAAAGACGGGCAAAAGCAATAAACTCATGCCTGTTTCCCTGAAGTAGAGCTATTTAGTGTTCTCATCCCACACACTGTCTTTGAGCCATTAAGAGGAACTACAAAAAAAATGAAACTGTGGACTAAATTTTCAAGAAGTAATTACACATGTAATTTATTAGGTAATTACCCCTGAAGCAACAGTTCACCTCTTCCAGCATGCAGATTGCCAAATTGCTTTCATTATAAAATAGATACTGCAATTTGCAGTGTTACTGGAAATGTAATTATACCATCTTGTCGTAGCCATTAAGATCCCTTTGGAGGGTGAAGTAAGGCAATTCCATTTGAAGAGAGCAACGCATTCAGTGGAAGTTTGCACTGATCACTGCAACCTGGAGTAGCTCAACAACAACAGCCTGAGCAACAAATATGATGGTTAACTATCTTTGCTTAAACTATTTGACAAAGAAACTAAATGCAGGCTGGACAGGGCTACTGTTATATGGGATTGTAATTGGTTGACTGACCGAACTCACACAGTAGGATTACTCTAATAGCTGCTTTTCATCCAGGAGAAGCTGAAATCAGTGGGGTGTCACAGAATCTGTTGTGGCCCAGTGCTATTAAAAGGCACTTCATTCTCTAACTGGATCTTGGATGAAGGAGTGCACTGTTGCACATGATCCCAAATGGCAGGGATTGCTTATAGCAACATCAAATTTCAAACTACCTTTGACAGATTGGACAGCTGGGCCAAAACAAAATGAATTTCAACAGACAGAAATACGTAGGTCCTGCACTTAGGCAAAAATGCAATTTTATAAATACAGACAATGGCCGCGTGACTCAGCAGTACTTGTGAAAGGGATATCTAGGAGTTGTGGTAGATCACAAGTTGAACATGGAGTCTAGCAGTGTGTGATCAGCAGCCAACCAATTTTTGCATGTCAATAAGGGGTATGGTGCTATATTTAAGGAGGTAAATGCACCACTTTGGCTAGACCACATTTGATACTGTGTCCAGTTCTGGCATCAAGAGGGATACTGCAAATTGTGTTCAGAAGAGGCAACCCAAAGGTGAAGGGACCTTGGAAGCTGATGCTCATGAACTAGGGAGTGGGGTAGTGTTTAGTCTGCAGAAGAGAAGGTTAAGACATGATGGCCATGTTTAAATATTTGAAAAGGATGTCATGTTGAGCACAGAGTAACAGGCTTGTCTGCTCCTTCAATAACTGCAAGGAGCAATGGATTTAAGTGGCAGGAAAAGGCAGATTCCAGAATCCTTAGAAAGATGACAGTGTCCAGTACTGCAATATGCTGCCTCGGAGTGTAGTGGAAATCCTCTTTTTCTAGGTTTTTAAGCCAGGCTGCATTGCAATGGGTGTTCCTGCACAGCACGGGGACCCCATGGCCCCCTGCAGTCTCTGGAACTCCTTGACCATCTATGATTTTTTGTGTAGACTATTTCCCAGCTTCCGGATTGACTGGCCAATCCCTGTCCAAATTTTAAATGCACAATGCTGGTACCAGCAAAACAACCTCAACTACCCTTGGTTTCAGATAACTTTGTTGTAGTACTTGAACCTTCCATCTGGCACAATTTAAGGAACATGTGCAATGCCTTTGCTCAGGCTTATTTTTAAGTCATGGCCTACCTATATTAAATCTATAGCCATTGATTTTATGGCCATTTCTGCACTACACTGTTATAGTGCTATTATTCCACTTTCAACATCCTATGGAATCCTGGGGTTTGCAGTTTGGGGGGCATTGAATTCTCAGCTAGAGGCCTTTGGGAAACTCAGCAAACCCCAGAATTCCAGAGGACTGTTGAAACAGTGTAAGGGAGCAATGGTGGACTAGTTCCCAGGCTCCATAGATATATACACTTGACTAGCGCCCACAAATAGTTTGCTCCTGCAGGGTATTTTGGTCTGTTTTCCACTATAATTCATGAATTCAGGGTTTTTGAATGTGTGTGCACACATTTTACCTATCCACCTGGCTTAAGCCCTCAACCTGCCATCAGAAAGGCACTCACCCAGCAAACCAGCAGGTTCACTACATCCCCATCAAACCCCACAAGGCCTTGGAAAGAGGTCCCCTGGATTTCATAAACACTCTACTCAAGGGGCTTAACCACCATGATAATAGTAACTGTATTCTAAAACATGGCTCACTTTGAACGATACTGTACAGGAATGCCTCTGCATGTAGAGGAGGGAGAGGGTTGTTTTCTGCTGCTCCAGAGACCAGAACAGTAAGTAAATGGATTCTAGAAAAGGAGATTCCACTTGAACCTCAGGAAGAACTTCTCGTGACAGTTAGGACTGTCTGGAGGATGCTGCCTCAGAGTGTAGTGGAGTCTCCTTCTAGAGGTTTTTAAGAGAGGCCTACCTGTCGGAGTGCTTTAGGTTTCCTGTGGCAGGGGGTTAGACCATGGCCCCTCTGTACTCTACATTTCTATGATTGGACGATCTCTGCGAGTATGCATTTATTTTCCTCCAGAACATTTTCTGATTACATACATTATGCTGGATTGAAGTCCCTAATGCCTGGCTCTGGTGGAGCTTCACTGCTCTCTGGTGGTTTCACCTGCTCCTCAGCACAGCCCATCCAGATTTCTTGGATGGATAAACAGAACGTATATCAGTGCCACCCTAATATACTTTCAAATTGGATACTCAATTACAAAATAAACAAAATGGTATTCTGGCTGAATTTGCTTGTAAGGATTCATAATGTTCATCCACCTCACAGACTACAATTCACGTTGCATATTCCCAGGCTTCTCCTCAGTGCCTGCAGCAAACCTATTCTGCAAGAACTTCAAGCAGTGCATTCCCTCATCCAAGATAATAGCTTGAGTGATTTAAGGAGCCTACAAACTGTTTGCGTGTGACAAACAACAACTGGAACCTGCCCCTTTCATGGCGGAAAATTTGTGGTGGCCCTCTCCAATATCTTTTTTGCCACCTACAAACTTACGTTGGTTCATAGCTCCATTTCTCATTCTGTCCCATATCAACCCCTGCCACTCTTCAGTGCCCTTCACACTCTTCATCTCTGCCATTCTCTTTTCTGTTGCTTGCAATACCACCCTTTACATGACCATGAGGCTTCCCCCAACCTTCATAATGGTGGATGTCAGGAGGAGTATGGAAGTGGCCAAGATCTTGGACACTGGACATGGCCTGCAATATCTTGTGGATTGGGCTGGATATGGCTGCAGAGGAATGGTAGATGTGCTCTATTTCCATGGCCTTCCAGGCTTGGGTGCAACAATTTCATTTTTCAACCATGGGGTGGAGAGTGGAATGGGGTGGAGAACCGGCTTTAGGCTGGTGCAGTTGGTGGGAAACTCACCAACTGGAAGCTGCCATTTTGGACACCAGAGACTGTCCGGAGCCATGAGCTCACAACTCCACAATATCAGGACAAGACCTAAACGGACCCACCAAAAAAGGCTCATGAGTAGCGAGGAAGCTTGCTTTGGGCCTTTGTTTTGGGCTTAGAATCTACTATTATAACTCCACTTACTTGGCAATTGGTTTTCTTGTTTGGTAATATATTCTGCTTCTTGTAAAAACCTCTAATTCTAGAACTGCTACATCACATCATACTATCACCACACAGCTCTGAATTCTCCACATCCTATCTACAAAAAGGTGATAATGACAATTGTCTAAACAATTGCCCTAAAATATTCTTTACAGTCAGTGCTTGGAATTCATTAACACCTACTGTTCCTAGTTTTAGCAGATTCCAATATAATGGAAAACAGAACTAGTGTGATGCAGTGAACTGCTGATTGTACTGTAGTTGTGCGTTTTTGTCTACAACAGGTAAGGTAGAAAAAATAGTGACTTTCTTTATTATGCATGAACAATAAAAAGAGAGTAAAAATGGGGAAAGCAGGTAAACCTGCCTTACCAGCTGCAGCATCAACGTAAAACTGTAAGTCTGGGGTCACCAAAATCCTAGTTGTAAGGAAGTGGAAGCTGGTAAAATTAAAAAAAAAAACAAACATTGCTGATGCATTATGCAAGTAAGTTTTCAAGTGGTCACTGGAACAAAAACCGTTTTTTTGTTTGCTTATGCAAGGCTTACCGTACCTACAGTAGATTTCTATTTCCACACATACATACTTTGTTAGTTTTGAATAAAAAGTTTGCCTGCAGTTTCCATTTTTGTGTTGTAGGAACATATCCTCCCATGTTATTTCTCTGTCAAACTTCCATTAGAGAAGTAAGGCTCAAGGTCACATCTACTTTGTTATGCAGGTATACCCTAATCCTGCCATGGGGTGTCTTATAAGACTCAATGGACAAGCCAAATAGATTAACTTTCCCATGTAGTCACCATACTATAGAGTTAGATTTGAGGAATAGGTTTTGCATAGAAAGGTCCTGATATTTTTTTAATGAAACTGACATAAAACATTTCCCCACTTTCCTCTCCATTTAACTTTTCTTAGGCTCACAGAAGGAATTTATCCATGTATATGTTTATTAAGTATACTTAAATACTCACTGTCATAACTGAAAGCCTAAAGCATCCTACACCTTCTCCTACAGATAGCTGAATGCAAATTCTCTAAATGCTGATTTATTGATATAACCATAAACGGCCAGCTGGTAAAAATTATTTTGAAAAGCACAGTGTGGTTTGGAACAAATAATTTAAAGCTAGATGTCAGGGATGCAATTCATTCCCAGTTTTTGGACTTCGGTTAACTAAACTTCAAATGGTAATTCTAAGGTTCTTACCCTTTTGTTTTGACCCACATCAGTTTCTTCATTTGGAAATTTCTGTTAAGGAAAATTAAAAAGTAAGATTCATTCTGGTATTGAGATTTGCTACATTTAATGGATAAATCTGAGGTCAAAATGAAACTCTTTAACAAGATCTAACACAGGCAGGAGCTGGCATGGTGTAGGCATTTGAGTATTCTATATAACAACTCTGGAGGACCTAGGGTTTGAAATCAGCTGTCAGCCGGTGCAAGTCATCATCTCTTTTCCTCAGAGAAAAGGCAAAAGCAAACCCCTTCTGAATTAATCATGTGCCAGCTCCCATGATAAGCTTTGTGAGGAACTACCATAAGTCAGAAATTACTGGCAAAGCACAGAGGGAATAAGTTTTATCTTTTCCTTCCTGTATTTTAGAGAAATAAAATCTGCCCACTATACTATACCTTAGCACATAAAACTGAGCCTTAAGGTATATTTACAACATTCCTCTTGACTTAGAAGAATCATCATAAGATTCATCAAACTGTCCATGAAATGGAGTGCAGTTTGCAATCTCCTCAGGAGGTTTCTTGAGAAAATGCTAAGATGTTTGAATGGAATAATTGCTCAAAATTTGTTTCTGAAGTTTTAGCACTGCCTGGGTCGTGGACATTGAAAGAAATGATCTTGAACTATGCTGCTCACAATGCTATTATTCCAATTCACATACTGTGGAATCCTAGGCCCTTTTTGCATGGTATTTCTCATTTTGAGAGGTTTTGCAGTGTCGCGTGATTGCTGAGGGGAGGTTTCAGATGCATGGCCTTGAACTGCCACCAGTGTGGGGCCATGCCAATCATGCACTATATCATTTTTTGGCTTTTCTAGCCAAAAATGGTGGTACCAGGGCTTCACACCTGCACTTACCTTGACCTCCCAACCACAGCTCTCAGCACGCTGCCCAGCACAGCCTGGTACCTGGCTGTTCTGGACAAGAGGCGGAGCCCTCACTACTGCTGGCTGCAGATACTCCTGTGAGCAGAAGCAGGGGACTGTGCAGAGCCTCAGCAAAGAGGCTGTCGGTGCGATCCCTACTGCCTGTGCCAGATGCAGGTGAGCCTGCGGGAAAGGGCCCTAGTTTGTAGTTTACCGAGGCCAAAGAGCTCTCTAGTTTGTAGAATTCTAAATGCCCCTCCCTAAAAAACCCGCAAACCCCAGCATCCGCAGATGTTGAAAGTGGAATAATAGCACTATAGAGGTGTAGCGTGGAAAATGCCTCAAGTTCCTGTTACACCTTGTTGAAAATTGCTATGGGCTCAGCTACCTCAAGGCACATCAAACAGATATCTTAATTTTTTTATTTTTCCATATGGCTTGCTACGAATGAGAAATACTTGTTTTCTGGGAGTCCCGGTCAATTATAAAAGTTGGGGCTCCCCAAAGCCTACAATTAGGCAATGGAGTGAATCTTTCACCTAGTGTCTACGGGGTCAGGCCAAGCTCAAGGAGCAGACAGAATTGAAATAATAATTTGTGGTTTTTATTAGTATGAAACAGTGTATATGCAACACACTCACGCAGAGAACTAAAGAAATAAAAGTAGAGGAATTCTTCCTCAGAGGAGCTTGTTGGGTTGGGTAATACTACACCTGTCCTGAAGCCCTGGTAGATCACTGCGAAAGTTCAAGGGTGCATAGTCTCAGTATGTGGGACTGAGGGAAGGTCTGCCAAAGCAAGTACAGAGCAAAGCTGGGATGGACAAGTCGGGAGAGTATCAAGGAAGCTGCACAAAAGCCAGGGTTTTTTAGGCTCCGTACGTGGGGAAAACAATCAGTTTTCGGGCTGGAATACAAAAGCCTTTGAAGGCTCAACAATCTTACACTCACCCAGCTTAGGCCTCCGAATTCTACAATAGAGTAGACAGTATGCAAACCACAGAGTGCTTGCAGGACTAGGATTCTAATTCAGCTGCTTGGGGCAGGGAGTTGAAGTAGTGTGAAATGTCTTCTCACCAGGTACTCGCCATGAGGTCTCTGAAAGTGGCAGTTTGGCTATTTCTGGCTAACTCTTTACTGAGGCCTGTTTGCGTGCTTGCTCTCGGGGCCTCACAAGCACGTGAGAAGGAATGGGTATGGAAGGCCAAACTGAATTCCAGGACCCAAATGTATGTCAATGTCACCCCCTAGCTGTGGCTCAGGAACTGCAGTAACAGAAAGTAACAGGTTCTTAACAAGGAAGCTCTGTGGCCCTCACTCTCCCAAACTGTGTGGCAGTTTCCAATCCCATAAAGAGCCTCGCTCTTCACACACAGCTCTGCCTCCCCAACTTGCTACCTTCAGGAAAACGGTGAAGATTTTCATGCTTTCACTTTGGCAACCATTTGATAGTTTTCACATGATAGTGTGCTTTCCTGTGTTACATTATATAATGTGTATTCAACTCAGGCCCAGTTAATTTTTATAATATAAACAGATAACAGTAAAAATAAGGTAGCATATTAGAGTTAAGGTTGATGTATATCTTCAGTTCGCTTTTTATAAATATATTTATTTTTTATCTTTGTCACACTTTCATGTAGACACAAGTATCATATAACAGCCCTGTCGGCTACTTTCTCACCACAGATCTCAACCCGTTTGGTCACACTCTGATGATAGTAGGTGGCACAATTTTTCCGCCCCTCCACCTAAATTCACTGAGAACTAAACCTCCCAAGAACAATTACACTCTCTCTGACTCATTAAGGTACTTTAGCCTCCCTAGCTCCTTGACTTCGTCTTAAAGAATTCAAATACCACATATTTGGCTCATATCTCTTTTTCGGCCACAACCCCTCCCACCGGGCTTGGGTTTTGCTCCTCGCTTACAGCTAAGTTTTGGTGGCACTTCAGGCAGCCGCAATCCTCCCGCAATAACTTCATCATAGTATCCATAACTTCATAAACTATGGTAGACAACAAGTTCTGTTACACGCACGGCGCAAAACTCTATCAAAGCAGCCTCTCATCCAACTACTGCTGCCTCCTCAGGGATGGGTGTTCCAAGGTGAATGGCAAGCATCACACACACACAACCTCAAATCAGATTGCAGAACATCCTCAATAAACAGCACATTGTTGTCTTAGGTCATTTCTGGACTTGTGCTAAAGTGAACCTATCATGGAAACGGGCTGAGTGCGTGTGACAGTGCCAACAATAGAGCCAGTTTCCATGGCTCAGTCAAACCACTACACAATTCCACATTGACTTTCTAGTCTTGAAAATGATAATATAACAATTGACAGAAAAAGCCAACTCAGCATACTGGTATATCTATCAAGATGTAAAAACCTAAATACTCTAATGGGAACCAGATCCATCTCGAAAACTAATCACAAACTAGCCCTGGTTAGGACTTGGCATCTTGGCAGCCTACCTAGACCAGGTGATGTAGGCTATATTTCAGAGGAAGGACCATATTGCCCTAACAAAGCCCCATGAATTCATGCACTTTGCCTTAAGCTCAAGAGTACTTGAACATACTTATGTATCAGCAAATCAGCCTCTTATGAAACAATGCTTACCCATCACGTTATCTCAGCTATCAGCCACCCATGACAAACATAACACTTAGATAATATATAAAGTTGGAGACTGTCTTTTGTTGGTGGCAATATTGGTACTGTGATATTGTTACTTAAGGAATAAGAATGGGACAGAATGACGGACAGCTAATAGCCACTAAGCATTTGCATTTCCTCAATGTAGATTTTTCCTTTGAAAAGGACATTTTTAATAATTTTAATAAGTTTGTAAACATGCAAGTATGGAGCCTCATTTTTGCTTTTCTATGGTTTATAGTCTACAAGCCTAAATGTGTAATAAATAAATAAAATGTTCTGCTACACCCCCACATTCTATATCTCCCAGGGTAGACAGTTAACAATGGGACACAGGAGAGGTTTGCAGGCAGAGCAGCATGCAAATCTTCAGCACAGCAGCATTACACACAACTGACATAGTCTTGCATTGTATGTCAACTTCCGCTTCCATTTTTGGTGCATTGAACCTAAGGCAATATGATAACCATGTAATCTATAGTATGTTTGATTGAACGGAAGGTGATCTAGTCCTTCCTCTCCTTTCAGTGACCATCTTATCCCTAGCTGTAGGGAAGTATCAAAAGTATTCT
>CAOKZL010004913.1:0-15360 GCA_948472985.1 Iguana delicatissima | reverse complement strand
TTTTTCTGCAGGAACTTTCCTCTCAGTGGCTCTAATCAGGCCACACAGCCCTTTAAAAATGCACCCTGCTCCTCTTCTGCTCCACCAGTTGCCTGGCCGGCTAATGATAGATCCCAGCCCAGTTTCTCAGACACCACAAAGCCTCTAGACTGCCCCCCCACACACACACTCAAAGAAGGAGATAGGTGAGAGAGAGGAAGTATAGGACCACCATACCATTCTACCCCTTTTCCCTCTCCTTACCCTGACCTGGTTTGGACTGTGGGTGCTTGTTCTCCCCACCATGGTGCAGCCCCTTTCCTACAGACAGACAGACAGACAGACAGACAGACAGACAGACACACACACACACACACACACTTTGATATTTAATTTTCCCACTTTTGCAGGGGTCCTGTGCCTCTAACCCTGGCAAATGTGACTGACTGTAATTTTGGACTATAACTCCAGAGTCCTGAACCAACATGGCCATGAATTAGGGGATTGAAGACCTAGAGTCTGAAAAAGGAACTTTCCCAAATTCTAAAAAGGAGTGGTAGTGGAAGTCTGTTGGATCTGTCAGATGACTTTGAATGAATTGCTCTCTCTGTGTCTAACCTACCTTGCAGGGTTGCTATGAATGTAAAAGGAGGTGTTGGGAGCAGTGTGTATGGCTCTTGCTGCTGTGGCGGCAGGCGTTAGCCCTTGGTTAGGCTATGATCTGCCATTTTTTAAAAATCTTGATAAACTGGAGAATGCAGAGAATTTTTCTGAATTGTTTTCTTCCTTCTTATGATGGAAAAGTGCAAAAGGTCCCCTCTAGTCTTCCAAATGATCCGCCAGCACACATTCTCTTTCGCAGTGGCGCTTCTCCGTCTGTTTCGTTTCTGCAGTGGTGTCTTAATCCTGTGTTCATGACATTAATTTATTGCCATGGAAACAATGATTGTGGCATTGAAGATTCATGAATTCTAACTTAAATGGAAGTTCAAAAGATAGGAAGAGTATGAACTGCAAGGAGCCAATCCCTCCCCTTTCCTTGATTAAGTGAGCATAGGCCGTTTATATAGATTCCTCCCCCACTTTAATGATGGATTTTGTTTTATATATGACAGACAAAACTTTCGTTGAGTTGGAAAGAAATGTAAATGACACAGGAACCTTAAATTAAGACTCCGACTCTTCCATATGAAAGCTGGAGGCAATTGCCACAATCTGGAGCCTCATAGATGCCTAATTGCACACAAGGGACTCCTGCTTACAGAGGGTCTCCCACAGTTCATTTCTGTATAATGCACCGAACAGCAGCTATACAGCTGGATGACATTGGCATGTTGTGGCCATGTCCCCTAATGTCATTGTATCCCTGGGTATTTGATGCATGCAAGCTTTCTCCAGCTAGACCAGTGGTTCTCAGCCTGTGGGGTCCCCAGATGTTTGCTGGACTCTCCAGCTCCACAAAAGCCCCAGCCACTATGGTCAATGCTCAGGGCTTCTGGGAACTGAAGTCCACAAACATCTGGGTACCTAATAGGTTGAGAACCACTGAGCTAGACAGAGACTGTGAGCTATCCATGGTACTAAACCTATTTAGGATGAGACTTCAGCACCTCAGAGAGCTCCCTTAACCCCTGGAATAAAACCTAAAGTGGATTCACCATCCCACTGAAAACCACAAGCACTAGTAAAACAAAGCAAACTAGAATCAAGAGTCCTGTGGTGTTTCAAATCCCCTCAGATTTTTTTGTAGTTCAGCCTTTGTGGACTTACTATTACATTGGTGAAATTTGAACTTAGACACACAAGGCTTCTGCCACAATAAACTGGCAGCCTCCAAAGTCCCACAACACTCTGCAATACTGTGTCTCGTTCTAGGTACCACAATTCAAAAAGGAAAAGCTGGAATGTGTCCAGAGGAGGGTGACCAAAATTGTAAAAGTCCTGGAAATCATGCTCTATGAGAAGTGGCTTAGGGAGCTAGGTATGTTTAGCTTGGAGAGAGAAGCTTAAGAGGTGGCGTGATAGCTGATGTTTAAATATTTTGAGGGGATATCATAGGGAAGATGGAGCAAGCTTGTTTTTGGTGGTTGCAGAGACTAGGAAATGGAGCAATGGCTTCAACATTCAGGAAAAGACATTCCATCTAAACATTAGGAAAAAATACGCTGCATTGGAGTGTGGTGGAACTCTCGTCTCTGGAGGTTTTTAAACAGGGGCTGGATGGCCATCTGTTGGAAGTACTTTGATTGTCTATTCTTGCAAGGCAAGAGGTTAGACTGGCTGGCCCTTGTGGGTCCTTTCCAGCTCTCTACGATTCTGTGATTCCTTTTTGTTTTGCTGTAATACAGCACCAGCTCTCTTTCTGAAATAAAGGAATCAGGTTGATTATATAAATAAAATAAAGACAAGCTTTGAGACAAAACAGACATTCTACTTCTTTTGTTTTTTAACTGCTCTCCTCCTCTGTCTCACCAGAGAGACGCTGAAACGAAAGGCCAGTGGCAGCGACTGTACCAGCCCCACCACAAACAGTCCCAGCTCAAAAAGGGATGCCCATTTCTGTGCTGTGTGCAGTGATTATGCTTCAGGATATCACTATGGCGTCTGGTCGTGTGAAGGGTGCAAGGCATTCTTCAAAGAAGCATTCAAGGTAGGAGAAATGGGCTTGCCCAGAAAAGGGTTTCACTGATGACTGAAACTTTTTTTTTGAAGAATATAAACAGGTGTGGCTGATGGATCTCATGTAAGTGGAGCAGTGACTTGTGTTGGGTTTTAGTTTGAACTTTAACCTATTTTAGGGATAGGTGCTGGCATCTTGGAGTTTTTTTTTGTATTTCTGTATTTGTATTCCTGGAATAATTCCTGGCACATGTATCATGCTGTATTGACACGGGAACTGCCCGCTGCCAGTGAAAATGAGGTTGAGTTACTTATGACATTGAGTTACTTAGTCTGACATTTTAAAGAAACAAAAAACGTATTCCCAGCTTTAAATACTGGAGGGGGGGACGGTGAGGGAAGAGGAAAACTTGTCTATTTTGCTTTCTTCTGCGTCTAAAATGTTTAAACCTCAAGTTCTTTACAATTAATCACCTAAAAATTTTTGTTTATTAATCTACATTTTAAAACTCGACTTCCTGTTTTCAGCCACATGGATTAAAATGCTCTCACCGCCCAGTTTTCTATACGTTCACTCAGACACCTGTTGAGGTCAGGTATCTGTCTAGATTAGATTGCAGCCTGAGCGCCAAAGCCTGAACCCAATTTATCCTAAGATCTCATAGCCTTCAATGGGAACAGAACCCAGGAGAGAGACTGCCATCTCAGATTAGTAAAGTTTTATAAAAAATCAGCATATAGGAAGTTGAGGTTATTCAAGACAAGCTGAATGTTTACCTGACATAATGTTTGGTCATCTGCACTTTAGAACAGAACATGATAACCTTCTGAAGGCCGTGACATATGAAGAGACCTAGTGGGACAACACTTTTCTTTTTTCCAGGGCACTTTTGATAACAATCAGCCTTCACTGCCAAGAACTGAGTCCACATCTGTTCTAGGCACACACTGACTTTAAAAACAAAATTGCTCATCAATTCTTCAAAAGTGATACCGGTTATATTAAGCTGACTCCCCCCCCCCCCCCCGCTACTTTTAACTGTTTCTTTCTTTTATTGCTGGTACATATTGATCCCTCATTTTATATCTTTCAGAAGCAAACTTCCAAAAGCATTTTTAGATTGAAATACTGATAGAAATCACACTGTTCCTAGATTTTTAATGGGATTCCAGACATCTCAGCTGTCTCTGAAGCATACCAGATGGTTGCCATTTTGGGAAGGGGGATTTGGAGGAGCAACACCTGCAAAGATTTCTTTTTAGCTCACTTGTTAAACATACAAGAGCCCTGACCTGTATTTCAGCTTGCAACCCAGGAAAATGGGGGACATTGCTAGCTCATTTCCCTTCTTGCCAAGTTTTGTCTGTTCCAAAATTCCTCCCATTTGTCTCCGCACTCTGGGGAGTTTAGATGCGTGTTTGGGTTGTTTCGTCAGCATCACTTTGTAACTCCAGATTAAACATGATTCCCCTTTAACTACCATGGTTCTGTCCTGTGGAATCCTGGAGTTGCAGTTTAGGGAGGGCACTGTACTCGTCCAGGGCCTCATGCCTTACCAAACTACAAAACCCAAGATTCCATAGGACAGAACCCTGCTAGTTAAAGTGGGATCATTGTGCTATAATTGTGCAGTATGGAAGGACCTGAGATGTCTTTAAAAGCCTCTCAGAATTCAAAACACACACCTGGAACCCTGACTGGGCAGGTAGTCTGGGAAGGAAGCAGATAGGAGTACAAGTTGGTGCCAAAGCATCTTTGGTAGGAATTTTACTTTCTTGCTCACCGCTTCAAAAATCCAGTGCTAGATTTTTGTAATATTCACATGTGTACAGTCTCAGAGGTTGCTTGTTTGTCTGAGGAAGCTCAGGTGGGCTCCATCTGGTTAGTGCATCAGAAATGCCCTGGAAAGTTAATAGGTGAACTGCTGGAGGATTAATGATGGAAAGAAAGAAACCACTAGGCATGTCATCTCTACTTGCATTCTGATCGCCTGCTCAGTTCTTATCATTCCATTTGCAGAAATGGACCCCGCTCATTGTCCCTGGAGACTTCAGAGTTGCTTTTCTGGACCACACCATCTAGAGTTACAGTGGCTATGATGACTGAGGAATTCTGGGTGTTGTAGTGAGGCTCCTCCCTAAACTGCAAACCCCAGGATTCCATAGGATGTTGAAAGTGGAATAACAACACTATAACAGTCTAGTGTGGAAATGGCCTAAGCTAGAGGAACTGAACATGGCCATGGTCACGTAGTGGCCATTGTGTCAAGAGATGATTTGAACCCACATCTGGCCTCCCCCACCTGACTCCATATACAATAGCCCAGAGATGATGGAGCAGCTGAATTTTTAATAGCTGTTTAAATGAGGGGATTTCAATTCATGCCACATTTCTCATCATTATGTAACAAGGAGAACATGCCAAAATTCTTTCTTTTGTGACACTATTCAAAGGCCACATGCTCTTCATGTCAAATATCTGTATGGAGCAAATTTCTTTTTTCTTGCAAAAACCGTAAACATTTATTTTACCCCTGATTTCTGGGGTCCCGTGGGGACACCTCAATGTGTCCAAACAGTGGCAACTGGGAATTAGCCAGTAGCACAAGCTGTAGCGCTACAAGAGGCAGGGTAACCTAGCGAGATCTTTAAACCCAATTTTTACGGGGTCAGGCCAAGCCAAAAACCAAGCAAAATTGTCTAATAAAATGATTTTATTGGAGGGGAATTCACTATGCATGCACACTACATACAATCGCACATTCACACAGAGCTAGCTGCAAGAGAAAGGGAGGAAAAATGATAGAGAGGCTGAGGGATTTGGGGGGATTTATAATTACCAGTCCAGAAGAGTAGTGAAGAGCAGAAGTGTATTTGGTTAGGAGTCACCCTAGGCAGTCTCATTCAGGAGCCAGATGGGACAGAGTGACGGGTACACCTTCAAGAGACTGCACTGCGCCTCCTCAAATCAGGGGTATTTGTACTCTGAAATGGCTCTGTGGCTGTGAACGTTCCAGATGCAAGACAAAGGGAACCTGTTGTGGACAATGGGTCTTTTGCCTGTTGATGGGTTTAGTGCTTGATTGACAAAAGACACGATGGGTGTTGTAATAGCTGTCCGTTGTGGGTGGTCCTGCCAGGACAGAGGAAAGAATCCAGGTGAACAAGGGATGGATGTCTGTCAATCAGTGTCCCGGTGGGCTCCTCACAGTTGGATTCCCTGGAAAAATCCAACTTCTATTTAAGCCTATTATCCACAGGAATGGTGTGTATTTGCCTGACAAATGACTCAGTCTTACCTGGAGGAATTTTGGAGTTGACCTATCCTTCTCACATTTATAGTCAAATTCTTTCCTTTGCTTGGTTTGACTTCTCTGTCACCTTTCAGGCTTGAATTGATATCAGAGCCAATAAAATGTGTTGCCAATTACATATGATGCCAATTAGGTATGGTGCCCATCCAAACTATACTGATATTGGGGACCCCCAAAGCGGGGCCGTACACATTTCTTTAATGACTGACTTGCCAGAGGGGGACAGTCCTGGCCAGTACCAAGGGAAGAAGCAGACAGGTTTACAATAACAGGACAACAATAAGTTTGATTTTATGTTTTCTTTATTTATGACAATCTTTGGGTACTGAGTGAGAGCTAGCATGGTGTAGTCATTCGAGCATTGGGCTACGACCCTGGAGACCGGGGTTTGCTTCCCCATTTGGCCATGGAAACCCACTTGGGTGCATCACATACTCTCAACCCCTGATAGGTTCATCTTAGGGTCACTATAAGTCAGAAATGGCTTGAAATACAACAACAATAACAACTGGTCTGAGTAAAATGGCTGAGATCTAAAAATAAAAAGGCTTAACAAAGATGTACCCAAAATCTGATGTATGAAAGTCAGAGTTTATTTGTCTATGTCAGGTGAAGACCTCATATGATTGGCTGCCAAGGAAGATTCTGTGGAATCCTAGGGCTTGCAATTTAAGGGAGAGACCTTTACAATTCTCTTAGGTAATACTTGTTAGAAAGATTTGAGATCCTGTGTCTCTAATTCCCCAAACTGTCTTGTCTAGTACCTGTAAGTTTTCCCCATATTCCCCAATCCATTCTGTATTCAGAGTTATTAACATACAGAGTTTGAGTTCCTGAGGGAATACACTGCCCTCCTCCTTGCTGCTAGGCCTTATCTCCATAGCAATCAGTCTATTCAAGACACGGACAGTTGACTGAGGCCCAAGTGTCCCTGGCTGAGAATTGTAAAGGTCTCTCCCTAAATTGCAAGCCCTAGGATTCCACAGAATCTTCCTAGGCAGCCAATCATATGAGGTCTTCACCTGACATAGACAAATAAACTCTGACTTTCATACATTAGATTTGGGTACGTCTTTGTTAAGCCTTTTTATTTTTAGATCTCAGCCATTTTACTCAGACCAGTTGTTATTGTTGTTGTACCTTCAAGCCATTTCTGACTTATAGTGACCCTAAGATGAACCTATCAGGGGTTGAGAGTATGTGATGCACCCAAGTGGGTTTCCATGGCCAAATGGGGAAGCAAACCCCGGTCTCCAGGGTCGTAGCCCAATGCTCGAATGACTACACCATGCTAGTCTCTCACTCAGTACCCAAAGATTGTCATAAATAAAGAAAACATAAAATCAAACCTTTCTTGTTGTCCTGTTCTGTAAACCTGTCTGCTTCTTCCCCTTTCATATCGCCAGGCTGTTCCCCCTCTGGCAAGTCAGTCATTAAAGAAATGTGTACGGCCCCGCTTTGGGGGTCCCCAATATCAGTATAGTTTGGATGGGCACCATACCTAATTGGCATCATATGTAATTTGGAGCCACATTTTATTGGCTCTGATATCAATTCAAGCCTGAAAAGGTGACAGAGAAGTCAAACCAAGCAAAGGAAAGAATTTGACTATAAATGTGAGAAGGATAAGTGCCACTCTAAATTCCTCCAGGTAAGACTGAGTCATTTGTCAGGCAAATACACACCATTCCTGTGGATAATAGGCTTAAATAGAAGCTGGAATTTTCCAGGGAATCCAACTGTGAGGAGCCCACCGGGACACTGATTGACAGACATCCATCCCTTGTTCACCTGGATTCTTTCCTCTGTCCTCACAGCACCCACAACGGACAGCTATTACAACACCCATCGTGTCTTTTGTCAATCAAGCACTAAACCCATCAACAGGGAAAAGACCCATTGTCCACAACAGGTTCCCTTTGTCTTGCATCTGGAACGTTCACAGCCACAAGCCATTTTCAGAGTACAAATACCCCTGATTTGAGGAGGCGCAGTGCAGTCTCTTGAAGGTCTACCCGTCACTCTGTCCATCTGGCTCCTGAATCAGAACTGCCCTTAGGTCCTACCTAAGCCAAAATACACTTCTGCTCTTCACTACTCTTCTGGACTGGTAATTATAAATCCCCCCAAATCCCTCAGCCTCTCTATCATTTTTCCTCCCTTTCTCTTTCAGCTAGCTCTTGTGTGAATGTGCGATTGTATGTATCTAGTGTGCATGCATGAGTGAATTCCCCCTCAATAAAATCATTTTATTAGACAATTTTGCTTGGTTTTTGGCTTGGCCTGACCCCGTAAAAATTGGGTTTAAAGATCTCGCTAGGTTACCCTGCCTCTTGTAGCGCTACAGCTTGTGCTCTGGCTAATTCCCATTCCCCATTATTTGGAGCACATTGAGGTGTCCCCACGGGACCCCAGAAATCAGGGTAACAAATGTTTACGGTTTTTGCAAGAAAAAAGAAATTTGCTCCATACAGATATTTGACATGAAGAGCATGTGGCCTTTAATAGTGTCACAAAAGAAAGAATTTTGGCATGTTCTCCTTGTTACATAATGATGAGAAATGTGGCATGAATTGAAATCCCCTCATTTAAACAGCTATTAAAAATTCAGCTGCTCCATCATCTCTGGGCTATTGTATATGGAGTCAGGTGGGGGAGGCCAGATGTGGGTTCAAATCATCTCTTGACACAATGGCCACTACGTGACCATGGCCATGTTCAGTTCCTCTAGCTTAGGCCATTTCCACACTAGAATGTGTTATAGGGTTGTTATTCCACTTTCAACATCCACTGGAATCCTGGGGTTTGCAGTTTAGGGAGGAGCCTCACTACAACACCCAAAGATCCTCAGTCATCATAGCCATCTTACTCATGTGTGGTCCAGCAACTCTGAAGTCTCCAGGGACAATGAGCGGGGTTGATTTCTGCAAATGGAATGATAAGAACTGAGCAGGCGATCAGAATGCAAGTAGAGATGACATGCCTAGTGGTTTCTTTCTTTCCACGATTAATCCTCCAGCAGTTCACCTATTAACTTTCCAGGGCATTTCTGATGCACTAACCAGATGGAGCCCACCTGAGCTTCCTCAGACAAACAAGCAACCTCTGAGACTGTACACATGTGAATATTACAAAAATCTAGCACTGGATTTTTGAAGCGGTGAGCAAGAAAGTAAATTTCCTGTACCAAGATGCTTTGGCACCAACTTGTACTCCTATCTGCTTCCTTCCCAGACTACCTGCCCAGTCAGGGTTCCAGGTGTGTGTTTTGAATTCTGAGAGGCTTTTAAAGACATCTGAGGTCCTTCCATACTGCACAATTATAGCACAATGATCCCACTTTAACTAGCAGGGTTCTGTCCTATGGAATCTTGGGTTTTGTAGTTTGGTAAGGCATGAGGCCCTGGACGAGAATTCTAAGTGCCCTTCCCTAAACCGCAACTCCCAGGATTCCACAGGACAGAACCATGGTAGTTAAAGGGGAATCATGTTTAATCTGGAGTTACAAAGTGATGCTGACGAAAACCAACCCAAACACGCATCTAAACTCCCCAGAGTGCGGAGACAAATGGGCGAAAATTTGGAACAGACAAAACTTGGCAAGAAGGGAAATGAGCTAGCAATGTCCCCCATTTTCCTGGGTTGCAAGCTGAAATACAGGTCAGGGCTCTTGTATGTTTAACAGTCATGTAAAAAAGGGAATTTCTGCAGGTGTTGCTCCTCCAAATCCCCCTTCCAAAATGGCAACCATCTGGTATGCTTCAGAGACAGCTGAGATGTCTGGAATCCCATTAAAAATCTAGGAACAGTGTGATTTCTATCAGTATTTCAATCTAAAAATGCTTTTGAAGTTTGTCGTAAGATATAAAATGAGAAAGAGGGATCAATATGTACCAGCAATAAAAGAAACAGTTAAAAGTAGCGGGGGGGGGGGGGAGTCAGCTTAATATAACCAGAAAATCATTTTTGAAGAATTGATGGAGCAATTTTGTTTTTAAAGTCAGTGTGTGCCTAGAACAGATGTGGACTCAGTTCTTGGCAGTGAAGGCTGATTGTTATCAAAAGTGCCCTGGAAAAAGAGATAAAAATGTTGACTAGGTCTCTTCATATGTCACGGCCTTCAGAAGGTTATCATGTTCTGTTCTAAAGTGCAGATGACCAAAACATATGTCAGGTAAACATTCAGCTTGTCTTGAATAACCTCAACTTCCTATATGCTGATTTTTTATAAAACTTTACTAATCTGAGATGGCAGTCTCTCTCCTGGGTTCTGTTCCCATTGAAGGCTATGAAGATCTTAGGATAAATTGGGTTCAGGCTTTGGCGCTCAGGCTGCAATCTAATCTAGACAGATACCTGACCTCAACAGGTGTCTGAGTGAACGTATAGAAAACTGGGCGGTGAGAGCATTTTAATCCATGTGGCTGAAAACAGGAAGTCGAGTTTTAAAAATGTAGATTAATCAACTGAAGTTTTAGGTGATTAATTGTAAAGAACTTGAGGTTTAAACATTTTGAACGCAGAAGAAAGCAAAATAGACAAGTTTTCCTCTTCCCTCACCGTCCCCCCCCTCCAGTATTTAAAGCTGGGAATACGTTTTTTGTTTCTTTAAAATGTCAGACTAAGTAACTCAATGTCATAAGTAACTCAACCTCATTTTCACTGGCAGTCAGGTATTTGTCAATACAGCATCATACATGTGCCAGGAATTATTCCAGGAATACAAATACAGAAATACAAAAAAAAACTCCAAGATGCAGCACCTATCCCTAAAATAGGTTAAAGTTCAAACTAAAACCCAACACAGATTCACTGCTCCACTTACATGAGATCCATCAGCCACACCTGTTTATATTCTTCAAAAAAAAAAAGTTTTCAGTCATCAGTGAAACCCTTTTCTGGGCAAGCCCATTTCTCCTACCTTGAATGCTTCTTTTGAAGAATGCCTTGCACCCTTCACACGACCAGACGCCTGCTACAGCCATATCCTGAAGCATAATCACTGCACACAGCACAGAAATGGGCATCCCTTTTTGAGCTGGGACTGTTTGTGGTGGGGCTGGTACAGTCGCTGCCACTGGCCTTTCGTTTCAGCGTCTCTCTGGTGAGACAGAGGAGGAGAGCAGTTAAAAAAACAAAAGAAGTAGAATGTCTGTTTTGTCTCAAAGCTTGTCTTTATTTTATTTATATAATCAACCTGATTCCTTTATTTCAGAAAGAGAGCTGGTGCTGTATTACAGCAAAACAAAAGGAATCACAGAATCGTAGAGAGCTGGAAGAGACCACAAGGGCCAGCCAGTCTAACCTCTTGCCTTGCAAGAATAGACAATCAAAGTACTTCCAGATATGGCCATCCAGCCCCTGTTTAAAAACCTCCAGAGACGAAGAGTCCACCACATCTCATGTATGTATTTTTTCCTAATGTTTAGATGGAATGTCTTTTCCTGAATGTTGAAGCCATTGCTCCATTTCCTAGTCTCTGCAACCACCAAAAACAAGCTTGCTCCATCTTCCCTATGATATCCCCTCAAAATATTTCAAACATAGCTATCACGCCACCTCTTAAGCTTCTCTTCTCCAAGCTAAACATACCTAGCTCCCTAAGCCACTTCTCATAGAGCATGATTTCCAGGACTTTTACAATTTTGGTCACCCTCCTCTGGACACATTCCAGCTTTTCCTTTTTTGAATTGTGGTACCTAGAACGAGACACAGTATTGCAGAGTGTTGTGGGACTTTGGAGGCTGCCCAGTTTATTGTGGCAGAAGCCTTGTGTGTCTACAGTTCAAATTTCACCAATGTAATAGTAAGGTCCACAAAGGCTGAACTACAAAAAAATCTGAGGGGATTTGAAACACCACAGGACTCTTGATTCTAGTTTGCTTTGTTTTACTAGTGCTTGTGTGTTTTCAGTGGGATGGTGAATCCACTTTAGGTTTTATTCCAGGGGTTAAGGGAGCTCTCTGAGGTGCTGAAGTCTGACTCAAATAGGTTCAGTACCATGGATAGCTCACAGTCTCTGTCTAGCTCAGTGGTTCTCAACCTATGGGCTCCCAGATGTTTGTGGACTTCAGTTCCCAGAAGCCCTGAGCATTGACCATAGTGGCTGGGGCTTCTGGGAGCTGAAGTCCACCAACATCTGGGGACCCACAGGTTGAGAACCACTGGTCTAGCTGGAGAAAGCTTGCATGCATCAAATACCCAGGGATACAATGACATTAGGGGACATGGCCACAACATGCCAATGTCATCCAGCTGTATAGCTGCTGTTCGGTGCATTATACAGAAATGAACTGTGGGAGACCCTCTGTAAGCAGGAGTCCCTTGTGTGCAATTAGGCATCTATGAGGCTCCAGAT
The DNA here is from genome assembly GCA_948472985.1 of Iguana delicatissima. Classification (NCBI taxonomy): domain Eukaryota; kingdom Metazoa; phylum Chordata; class Lepidosauria; order Squamata; family Iguanidae; genus Iguana; species Iguana delicatissima. The sequence goes on along the minus strand of CAOKZL010004913.1, from coordinate 3,090 downwards.
TGTGGCAATTGCCTCCAAGCTTCATATGGAAGCGGAGTCTTAATTTAAGGTTCCTGTGTCATTTACATTTCTTTCCACTCAACGAAAGTTTTGTCTGTCATATATAAAACAAAATCCATCATTAAAGTGGGGGAGGAATATATATAAACGGCCTATGCTCACTTAATCAAAGGAAAGGGAGGGATTGGCTCCTTGGAGTTCATACTCTTCCTATCTTTTGAACTTCCATTTAAGTTAGAATTCATGAATCTTCAATGCCACAATCATTGTTTCCATGGCAATAAATTAATGTCATGAACACAGGATTAAGACACCACTGCAGAAACGAAACAGACGGAGAAGCGCCACTGCGAAAGAGAATGTGTGCTGGCGGATCATTTGGAAGATAAGAGGGGACCTTTTGCACTTTTCCATCATAAGAAGGAAGAAAACAATTCAGAAAAATTCTCTGCATTCTCCAGTTATCATCAAGATTTTTAAAAAATGGCAGATCATAGCCTAACCAAGGGCTAACGCCTGCCGCCACAGCAGCAAGAGCCATACACACTGTTCCCACATCTCCTTTTACATTCATAGCAACCCTGCAAGGTAGGTTAGACACAGAGAGAGCAATTCATTCAAAGTCATCTGACAGATCCAACAGACTTCCACTACCACTCCTTTTTAGAATTTGGGAAAGTTCCTTTTTCAGACTCTAGGTCTTCAATCCCCTTAATTAGCATGGCCATGTTGGTTCAGGACTCTGGAGTTATAGTCCAAAATTACAGTCAGTCCTTCACATTTGCCAGGGTTAGAGGCACAGGACCCCTGCAAAAGTGGGAAAATTGCAAATATCAAAGTGTGTGTGTGTGTGTGTGTGTCTGTCTGTCTGTCTGTCTGTCTGTCTGTCTGTCTGTCTGTCTGTAGGAAAGGGGCTGCACCATGGTGGGGAGAGCAAGCACCCACAGTCCAAACCAGGTCAGGGTAAGGAGAGGGAAAGGGGTAGAATGGTATGGTGGTCCTGAGCACTTCCTCTCTCTCACCTATCTCCTTCTTTGAGTGTGTGTGTGGGGGGGCATTGTAAGAGGCTTTGTGGTGCTGAGAAACTGGGCTGGGATCTATCATTAGCCGGCCAGGCAGAGCTGGTGGAGCAGAAGAGGAGCAGGGTGCATTTTTAAGGGGCTGTGTGGCCTGATTAGAGCCACTGAGAGGAAAGTTCCTGCAGAAAAAAAGTACCAGAGGTGCAGGGTCAGGTTTTAGAGAAACTCACAAACAATCAAATCCATCAAAGTGAACCCCGAGCACCTGGGCCAACTGTAACTTTTCCAAGCTCTTGCATCTTTTTAGAAATGCCTTGTAGGAAAAGACATATCAATCCCAGTGAGTAATTAGAAACTATTGCTATTTTTAGCACAAGCAAGGTCACTTTCCTCACTCTCCTGAAGTAATGAGTTTCTGACAGAAAAATGAGGCTATTTCAATGACAAATTCTCTTTCTCCACTTGGAACCAATAATCAAATATGGAGATCACCACTACTGTTATTAACCTTGCTTTATTTTGAACATTCCAAAGATTTATGATCTCTAGAGACCATATGACAGGAAGAGTCACCTGGCAAGATGGAATGTGTTAGATTGTTCAGGACTTGCGATCCTCAAAACAGCTTCTTATACTAATAAGACTCGGAAGACAAATTGAAAGAAAGGCATAGATAGAGGAGTGTGATAGGTAGTAGTATTATTTATAACACTGAGGAATAATAATAGCTGGTCAAGGAAGGTTATGGAATATCCACTCGAAATACAGTAGGTGAAATAAGGGAAGGAGGGTAAGTAGATAGAGATATACTAGTGTTTGGTGATTGGTATATATATATGAATTAGAGTTAATAAATTGTAAAGATTTTGTAACGAACATTTATATAATGGTGAGAAATAAGAATGTTTTATTTTATGTTTGTTGTAATAAAAATAAATTTAAAAAAACAGCTTCTTATATTAACTAAGCATAATTTACTTATTTCCAATAGCTAGTGGTTTACAATAAAAACAATAAAATTGTGTTTAAAATGATGAAGCAATAAAACAGTAAAAACCATAAAAACCATTCATTAAAAGCCAGGGGTAACTGATAGGCTTAACGAGAAGGACAATGCCTGGGTGAACTGATATTTCTTCAATTACTGTATTTGCTGGCATATAACACTCACTTTTTTCTGAAAAGTACTGCTTGAAAATGGGCTGTGTCTTATACACTGGTGTGTCTTATACACTGGCAAATAGTATTTGCCAGTGTATAAATGGGGTGCATCTTATACATGGGTGCATCTTATATGCCAGCAAATATGATAACTGACGGCAGAAAACACTCATCATTGGGAGCACACCTGATTTCAATGGGGAAGACCCTCCTGCACAGTGGGAACCTCAACAAAAAAATCTTTATCCACACCACAGCCACTGAGAGATCAAGGGGAACCAACAGGATCTCTGTTCTTCTCAGCCTTCAGGGTGACCAAGGCTGATTCTGTCCAAAATCAGGCCTAAATCTGGATATATTTGAAAAATAATGGTGGGTATTCCATATCATCCAAAAGCCTCTGCAACAGTGCCATAACCACTATCTCAAGCATCTTAGCCAAGAGGGAAAAAGCGGAGGGGATTTGTAATCTGGATCCAGAGACGATTTTTTGAGGAGCCATGGCAAAATTAATTCTTTAATGTTGCTGGCAGCCCCCTACCCCCAGCATGTGGAGGTGAATTAACCACTCTCTGGATCCACCCACTCAACCACCCACAGTGATCTTCAACAAGGCCAGAAGGACAAGATCAAGAAATGTGTTTGGCCGCATTGCTGAAAATAAATATTCTGACCAATTTATTTGACACTGAACCCACAAAATCTGATAAAATGGTACACAGAAAGCCACATTTGGACTTATTTCAAATTTAATGTCAGGACTGGTGTGGAGACAAATGGCTCTGTCCTCAAAATGCCTGGCAAATTCATTACAGCAGGCCATGCCCATGTTGCTTATTTGTGCAGGTATGGCATCTGGTAAAGAAAGATGTTCAACAATACGTAACTGAACGAAAGGCCACATAACATT
>CAOKZL010004912.1:0-14933 GCA_948472985.1 Iguana delicatissima | reverse complement strand
TACTCTCAGGACTTTGAATAGTTGACTGGACTAAAAGCAGCACAAGGCAAGTATCTCATAACATGAGAAATAATTCTTTGCGAAGTTCTCAGAGCAGTAGGTAAACTAATACAGATCTTTGGTCTACTCATCTCATGCTTGTGACACTTTGGAGAAAATCTATCCACATAGCCTCTGTAATTCTCACCACCACTTTTCCCTTGCCCTCACATTTCTGTGCCAGCACTTTGACACCAAAATAATAACTGATCTTTAAATGCAAAATGTTAGTAAAATTTTAATTCTAAACCCTTTCTTTCCTTTTTACTTAGGTCACTCAGTTCTGTAATGCAAAGAACCATAATATCAAGGCAACAAATATGCAGAACAAACTGTGCAAGTACAGAACACTATCACTCAGCTCCCTGACTTTACCAAATTCCATCTCCAATGGAATGTCCTCCACCTGAACCTGCTATCTCATTGCTGCAAACAACAGAAAGAGTTGTGTGTTTAGTACTGGGTGTTTTCTGGAGTATGAGTTTGGTAGTTTTATTTCCCCCCATTTTTTATTCAATAAAACACACCCACCCACCCAGAACGTATCTGTTATCTATATTCTACCATATTTAACCGTTGCCCTATGACTAGAAGCAGATCTTGTGGCAAAAACTAAGAAAGAAGAGCTCCTTCGATCTAGGTGGGAAGTGCATCATCCCAGGACCCTACATGCCTTCTCCTGTCCAGGGCTGCCTCTCACCTCTCACTCAGAACATCTTAAGTCACTAGTAATTTTTAAGAAACTCCATGTTTCCGGACCAAAACCACGTTTTCTATGCAAGAATATATAAAATACATTTTTATATACATAAATTTTGCACAAGGCAAAGCCCCAAAGTACAAACAGCGTGGAAATAAGAAAAAATCCTGAAATAATCTATTCTTGCTTGTGGGGATGAAATGAGTGAAGATTTAGATCTCTGGCTAGTGCGTACTGCTTTAAAATCAGTTGTTCCCATTGTTGGGTTTCCAGACTTTGTTGAGACTTCTGAGTGCTACTGATGTCTGTTGCCATCACAGACTGTTCTATTTGGGTATTGCTTATTAAATGGGGAGACACTGTAAGGAAAACATTTGTGGAGGTGAGATTTTCTTTTTGTCCAATATATTTTGCACCTAATTTGATGAAACAGTGACAACACATCTCCTCCATGTTAGTTCTGGGGATGGGCAATCCTAGACCGTATGGGCCACCTACAAAGATGAGGGGGACAAGCATTCAGGGACAGGTTGTCATGTACATACACCCATTACTTAGACAGTATATCTGCCCACTTCCCCAGAGGAACCTCATTGCTCTATTGGGTTGCTGGTCTTTTTAGACTTTGCTTCCCCATATTACAGTAATGGGATGGGTGGCAGGTTTCTATAACAAAATCCCCTTCTTTAGAAAATGTTTCTTCCAGGAAATCACTAGTCTCAAGCAGTCAACATGATCTTGATTGAACACTCCCACTCTAATCAAAGGAAGAATGGAAACTGCTGTCACTGAACCATAAAAATGAGTAGAAAAAGATATGCCTACTTACTTCACTTTCTAATGAAACTCATCAACATGGCTAAAGTTATCTGGCTGGCATCCATTCAGTATTCACTATTGATCTATAAAGTTGGTTTTATGAAATAGTAAATTTTCAAATTTAGGCTTATGGTTGTTGCCCACAGCAGTGCTCTCCCCAACGCCTCACCAAATGCCAGGCAATCATCATGTAAGGTACTTCCTGAGACTGCAGAGCAGGGCAGTGAACCAAATAGGTATTTCTACCTTTTCCCTAGGTGTTTCACAACAAGCAATTGTGACAATACCCATCTCAGGGCCTCTGCGGCTGCTTGTTAAAGCTGTATTCACACTCAGAAATGATAAATGCTCCTTCATTCACTGTCCAACGCCCATTACCTTGGAAATCCCTATGTTTGCTGGTGTTTCCTGGCTTTAAGATGGGTTTTGGGATTCAGGATATGTAGCTACTATGATGGAACTCTGCCATCAGAGTCAAATTTCCGTACAAACAACTTCGCCTATAATTCAGAAGATGACAGGAAAAGGACAGAAGGGAGAGAAGAAAGAGAGAGTTACATTCAAAATTCAGTAATTAAACAAGTAATGAGGGAGAGAAAACTACCAGTTCAGAAAACCAAAGATCAATAGTGAGGAAGATAAGACGCGTCACTCCAAAATGCTGGTTACTAGAAACTTTACCTGTGATGCCACGTCCACAAAATGGTGGGGAAATATTTAGCTCAAACAAGAGCCTGCTAGAAGAGGGAAGTCAAATAAGATCTTGAAACACTTGTGTCTGCGGTAACTGGTGTAGGAATACCAGCCACATATTCTAAAGGAAGTTTAATTGTTTTATTGGGGGATGGTGTATCACACACACAAGATCCAAGAGCTCACGCAATCATGACAAGGCTAACTGAAGGAAAAGAGAGGAAAGTTTGATAGCCAGATTTTAGGGCAAGTGGCCATATTTATCAAGAGAAATGAAGAGTGATATGGTTTAGACCTAGGGGCTCCAAGCACAATACACAATCAGGCTTCTACCATCTCGTAGCCATCACCAGCAGCCAGTACTGCAAGTTGGCTTACCCAAAACTGGGGTTTAAATACTCTTGTTCTCTTTTCTGGAGGGCTAAAAGGTGCTAATGGCTCTTTGGCAGAGTAAACAATGGGGCCCAGAGGGTGGACAATGCAATTCCAGAATGGACTAATGGTCTTAGCATTAGGCTACAATAGGCTAATGCAGTAGCCTCTCATAGCTCTGTTAACTGCTGCAGAGGCCAAGGGAAAGGAAGTTTGCTGGCTCAGGGAAGAAAGGCTAAGACAATCAGTTGTCCTGTGGGGAGCATTGTAGATGCTATTGTCTCCTAAAAAAGCTGAGTCATCAGAATCTAGTCCATTGTTGTTGGAAATTTCTGGCTGGTTTCTTGAGTACGGCGGTGTGCCATGAGGTCTTTTCTGACCCTGCATCTTGCAATGCATGTGTGTGGTCAGTTTTAGCTCTTAGTTAGCATGGCCATGCAGCCATAGCAGGGTATAGTTTATATTTTATGCCAAATAAACTATATCAAAGCATGGAAGTATATGGCATAGTAAAATATATGGGCCTGCCTGGCATCTAATTCCAGTTCCCATGCAGAAAGTCCTTCTGTTGTGTCTCACTATCTCTGCTATTCGTGGGAAAATGCCAAAGAGCATTTCTCATATCATAATGAATGGCAGTTTGTGAAGGGGACAGTCCTTAGTCCTTTATAGCTTTTAATGGTCACAACAAGAATGTTGAAATAGGGTCTTAGAAATCAACAATTGCCAGGCCAATTGTTTTAATGAAGGAGTAACATGGCCTCTATATCTAACTCCTACGACAAGTGCTATGTTTCAAGCAGGGACAACTCCAAGTTTGGTGATCATCACAGCTCCCAGCTCCTGCACTGTGGTCAATCGTATTGTTGCTGGAGGTGGACATGTCATCTACTTGACGCCACTTCCTTTTCCCACTTCTACAAGTACTGTGCAGTAACCGCATGACCACTGTCAACCACTGCTGTTACAAACAACATCATCTTCGAGGAAATGGTGAAATTCAATATAGTGATAAATAAGCAAGTCACAGTACAAATCAAAACTGGTTGAAATCTGGGCTGGTTTTTTGAGTCAGCATTTTTGCAATGGCATTTATCTTTTGTAGATACTTCCCATACAGACAGACAAGGGAATCATTTGATTGAGAGACTGGGTATACAATTTTCAAGGGTTATTAAAAATTGCAAGGTCAGTCCTTACCAACTTCTCCACACATTCTAGACCACAACACCCATCATCCCCAACAAGCATGACTGTTAACATTGTTTATGGGTGCTTACTGCTAAATATGTTAGGTATTGGGTGGAGCAAATTAAAAGAAGACATACACGTGTGAATTCTGTAAATTCTGAAATTCTGTGTCTCCCTAAATTTAAGTGGTATTTGCTTTAGTGATAAAAGAGAACAAACACATTATCTGAGCTTAGTACAGTATTCTCCCAGAATGCTTTTGAGCCTCATTGAAATGAACTCTTCTCTTGAATAGTCTCTTTTATTTATTTCAACTGGACAGTAAAGCTAGTAGATGGGTTTTGTTTGGATATTACTACATGGATTGAAATATTCAGTATAGGTATTTTTTAGTGATCTGCCTTTGTTTTATTACAGTTCATTAAGCTTTTCCTGGCAAATAGACCATTTGTCATTAAGAAACAGAATGTTTCATAACTGATTCTTTGTTATACAGTATGCGGTTGGTACTGAAACTCTGCATTTTCCTTCCTCAAAATGCAAGCACATTCAGTACCATTTTGCTGTATCACTGAGAATGTTCCTTCTCCAAATTATTGAAATAATATCCTGGTTGGAATCTCTGTAACGTTCAAATCAGCCAGTCCAACAAAGAAACAGGTTTGCAGCAGATTACCAACTACAGTACACGTGAAAGGACTTAAAAACTATCTTCCCACTACGGCAGTGTGGAGGCCAGAATATGTTCTGGAGTGCTTGAGGATTTCAGGTGAAGAGAAAATTTTCAGATACTTCATTTCTTATGCTTCTAGATCTTTTGGACTATATCTTTTCTATTCAGTTATCCAACGTCAAAGCCCAGGAAACTGATTCACAAGCATATATATTTGCTTTTCTTTTGGTGAGCGTTCTCTATGGGAAGCAGACTCTGACATCCAATTATTACAGTCAGGTAAATTCTGACCAAAGCACAATGGCATGGCAAGTAATAATGCTGCTCTATTCTGCTTTGGCCTGACCTAACCTGGAATATCGTGTCCAGTTCTGGGCATCATGGATAAGGGAGAATATTATGGGAATGTGTTCAGAGGATGACTAACATGGCCAAAGATCAGGAAAACTAAGCCCTTTGAGGTATGACTTAGAAGCCTCAGGGCCATTTCCTCACTATAACTGTGCCACAAGTGTCATTATTCCACTTTCAACGTCCTGATGAAATCTTGGGTTTGCAGTTTAGGAGGCCCCAAGCTCACAACTTACCCCCCCCTCCCATGCATAAAAACAAAATACAAAAAAAAAGCCCCTCAGAACTTAATACAACAAAGAAAATGAGTACAAAAATGATATTTTTATATCAATACAGCCAGATAAAGTCTCATCAAACACACTCAGGCTGTAGACAAACAGAATAGCCATTGTAAAGATAGTTGGCAAACTGTAACAATAATTGTTACAAACTCTTTGCTGTTAATGGCACACAAGAAATCTGTTGACTTCTTATGAAAGGGATTCTGACAACCATTGCCAGGACCTTATAGCTGTTTCATCCAGGGTTGTTTTCAGAGGAATTTTGCAGTATTTCATAAGCCAGTACAAAGCGGAAAGCATAGTTTCTCCAAACTAAGCTTGCCACAACAGTCCTCCTCCTTCATTTGTTTCACCTGAAGGAGGCCAGGGACCAAAGCTAGAACATCCCAAGAAACGTCAGTGCCCAGCTGAGGGTCCTCATGTTTGGGTGGCCCTAAGCTGTGTGTGGGTCCTGAAGCCATGAAAGGTTGACCGGTGTAGTCCTTGCAGGTAATATTATAGACGCTCTTTACTTCTTATATTTTTGTGCTAGTAAGTCTACTCAGTGGGCATTTGCCTCTTGCAACTCCACTTCCAAAACACTGTCTTGTACTCTAGCATAAGAAAATAAGTTGATCCATATTATATGGGAAAAAAAACTGGCTATGTTTGTCAAACTTAGCAGAAGTTTCTCCTGTATGAAAACTCCAAGCAGCTTGCTATAGACTAGACCTGGTTGCTAACATTTAAAATACTCTCTCTTTCATCTAATATTTAAAGTAAAATATTCAAGTAGGAGAAGGCTGTGAAATTGTGCTCTTAAACTGATGGAGAAGATAATACTATAAGTTTGTTTTCTGAAGTTCAGAGGGTCGTAAGTCCACGTCATTGCTTTGGGACAAGTGCTGCAAAAGATCTGGAAGTTACTGTTAACCATGACGGTATGTTAGTAATCAAGATATTTTTAATAATATACAGTCTAATATTTAGCTCCTGATGGATCACAGTCGGGACTATCATGACTTAATCATAAAGATTGAAAATGGCAAACTCTGATAACAGAGAGGGCTAATTGCACTTCTGGAAATCCAGAAAACATATTCTTCCATCAGAATACCAACCACTTGCATGGCAAAAGACACAGGCAGGCTTGGGTTGGATTTGTATTCTTTCCACGAGGATCAGGATGCTTTTGTGTTTGGCAGGGCATCATAAGCCTGCATGTGATGGAGCAAAGTCCAGGCTATTTAAGCTCTGATCACCTCCTCACATGCCTCTTTGGATCTTCAGAGCACTGGCCAACCCTCCCTGCTCTCAGTGCAATATGTGAAGTTGTCTGGTCACTTCAGGACTGGGTAGGAATTTTTTCCCCTTTTCTGGGTTTTGTCTACCCCATATTGTTCTCCAAGGCATTTGCCCCTTCTGAACCCTACTTTTTCCTCTAGTTCCTGGTTGCAATCTCAGCAGCGCCTCTTCTGGGCAAGGGAAAGCAACAGGAGGAGTTCCTTGTGGGAGGGTTCCCGGTCTGCCCCTCAAAGGGAGTGTGACCAACACAGCCCCTTTTCCACAGTGTAGAGCTGGGCAGGCAGCTGCTTCCATTGCACTTCCTGGTCTTCAGCATGGCCAGTGGGAGCAGGAGTATCCCACCATCATAGGTCATTGATAGGGAAATCCTGTGATCACGATTTACTCTGCCTGCATCACACTGGCTGGCAGAGGCACAAACGCCTTGCGGAGTGTTATGGTGGTGGTCCCTCCCACATCCCCATGCTGTCTCCTATGAAAAAGGCACAATTGGCTTTGGGAGGTGTCATTAAGTAGTCTTTCATCTTGGTAGATAGTTGCAGGGAGATGTTTTGCAGGAGCTGTTGTAACTCAGGATAAAATGTCTCCATTGTAATATTTCTTAAAGCTTTGATCAGTCTGAATGCTCAGCTAAGCGAAAAATGCATGACCTTCGCAAGTGAAGGGAGATTAATTTTGTGCATGCCTCTGTATAATAAGAACATTTCTGTTTTTAAAAAGTTACTGATATCAATATAACTATCTATGTGAAAAAAATATTGGGCCACTCCTTATAAAAGTACAATACAGAAAATTTACATGTTTTCATCACAGTTACTCTTCAAATTTCATTTTTTCAGGAGGTTTGAGATTTTCTGCCACTGATAGTGGATGCCAATGGCCTCATAGACGCTTTTAGTACATTTCATCTGGGAAAGTGGAAATTCGGAAAATTTTCGGGTTTTATTTTAAAGATTTGAGAGCCAGCAGGGTTTTTGGGGGTGGTGGTGGTGTTAACAGAAAAATTGGAAGTAAGTTTTTCCCAACCTGCTAGGCAAGAAATGTATAAAACACAAAGTGGAATCAAATCTGTAGTCCATGTTTTGGGGTTTTCCCATTTTGGGAGAAATGCAATCAAATAAAAAACAAAACAGATATGTTTTGTTACTACTGCACAAACCTTGTTAATACCTTCTCATTAGCCCCTAAGCAAAAGTTTTTTGGAAATCCCTTTTACTTCTAGTCACTACTCTTTTTTTTTTTTTTGTTTCTTTGTCTTACACCCTGCTGTTATCTGGAATCATGCTAATGAAATATTTTCCTTTCCATTCAAACAATCCCCGAAACATATTACTTTAACAGAATTTTTCTTTGAGTCCAGAAATTTTAGATATTAACATGAGTACTTCCACCTTTCAGGTAAAAATTTCCTAGGGAGCATAGAAACAATAAAACTTACAAGCACATTAATAATAATAAAAATATGCTTTATTGTAGAAAGGATTTTAAAACAACCATGTGGCGGGTTGAAACCAGTGGTGGTGCCAATCAGGCCTCCAAAGGGGGGGCATTCCACAATTGGGGTGCCATGACTGAGAAAGGCCTCCCCACGTTCCCCACACATAGTGAGTGAAATATTTTGGGGGGCACAGAGGAGCACTATAAAAGCCAAGAAAGCTCTAGTGTTTTGGGGGCTCCAGGAGAAAAAGAGGAGAGACATTTTTAAAGAAGAAATGAATACTTCCACCCACAAGGTCTGAAAAAAGACCTCTATTTGTGGAACCCCAGTTTAAAAAGTATATGCAAAATCAATAAGATTCTGGCCATAGTCAAATTTCCCGTTTCACTACCACTAGAAAAAACAAGATCTATAAAGAACAAAACATCACTGCTGTATGGGGGCTAAATTATATTTTTTTTTTTTTGTCCACTTTAAAAAACTACACTGCCTTAGAACCCCTTTTAAAAGTGACTAATTTAAATACTGCATAAAAATGAAATAAGATATATAGCTTAACATATGTTTACTTTTCTCCTGTACTTACTGTTGTTTTTAAATTTAACTATTTTTCTTTAACAACAGCTTGAAAATAAAGGTGAAAGCATCAGTCCCAGCAAGTTCCCGGATGGAACTGTGTCCATTTATAAAACTGTGGGGAAAACACTTTCTTCTAGTTACATGGAGTGTGGCCTAAAATTCCCCCAGGAATTTTAGTAACAGATCCCAAAAAACAACCAAGACTGACTTTGTGATTGAAAAACCAATGTTGGAAAGCTCCACTCAAATTCCCGGGGAAATGCTGAGGAGAAACTTTTTCCCTCCTGAACCTCTATATTTAACTTCAGAGTCATTAAGAATGTGCCCCTCTCTTCTCCGTAACAGGGGAAAAGAGTCCTTTTGGAAAATTTCTGAAAATGCAGCTGTGCTAAGTACAAATAAAATAATATACAAGTATGGGACAATGGGACATGCAGCATTTCAATTTTATTCCCCTTTGGGGTTTTTAAAGGGAGGTATTGGGCTTATACAATTCAGAATACACACTCAGCAGCTCAAGTCCTTTCAGTAACAGTCACTACCAGAGAGCACTCAAACTGCTGCTCCAGTCACTGGAAGTTTATATGAACAAAATACAACAGCTTTCCTAATCCAATTGTCATTTATGCAGAAGTCATCAAGGGGTTTTTGCCAGTTATTGGTGCCAACGTCAACCAAAAACTTTTTAGATCTAGCCCTTTTTGAGGGGAGGGTTTTGGGAAATTTTTATTTAGAAGTTTTTGTAGAATTATATACTTCGTTGTGTAGTATTGAAACATTATAAAGTTTAGGATTTGCCAATGTACATCTCAGAGATTGTTTATGGCCAAAAAAAACCCAAAACCCTTTCTTATATTTTTTAAATTTTATTTTGAAGTATTTGAGATTAAGAGGTTAGAATTGTAATACCTTTTTGGAAATGGAAATGTTGGCTGCAGCTGACACACACTCGGGTAGACTTTTGAATATACACATATCAAAAAATTTCTTTAGGCATATGCAGTGCAAAGAGCCAAGAATTAATCAACACCCACCCCCAAAAAAAATAAAAAAATTAAACATTTTTTCATTTTTCCCTGAAAATGAGGGGAAAAACCTCACCCAGGCCCCTTTTCCTTTTATTGACCAGTGTAAGGTTTTAGTGTTTCCCAAACTTTTCTTTTTCAGGTGCTGATATTCCGAAGCATGATGGAATTACTTAAGGTATTTTCACATCTTTCAATTAAAAAGGCCAACAGCATCAAAGTGCGTGTTTAAGGGGAAAAAAGGTTGTAGAACCAGGCCGAAGACCAAGTCAAGTCTCATGTCCCTTATGTGGAAAATGGTGAGGAATAATTATGAAATAACATTACTGCAGAAAGGTGGCAAAAAGGGAGCTAAACATTTTTTGGGGGGGATGTAAAATTTATTTTTCGGGGAAATACAAATTCCTTTTTTCCCTTCCTGAAATAACCACGCCAGGAGAAAGAGCAGAATAATTACTTAATTAATTAACCACCTTCTAAATGTTTTGGATAAGTGTAGATTTCACAAGGAGGTTGACACACATTTAAATATACATCCATTTTGCATTTTTGTGTTCGGGAAAATTGTTATTGTTTTCCCCCTACCAAAATGTAATCAGCCATGTCCCTTTTAACTTGGTTTAACCCCTAGTGTGTTGAAAAGCCAAAAAATACTTGCAATTAAAAAGTTTTAAAAATAATTTTTTTTCAATTCCTTCTTCTTTGGTGTAATAAACTGGCAAAAACCTTTTAACCTAAAAGGGGGAATGGGGAAATCCAACCCAAAACAGGAAAAACCCGCATTCAACTGCTTTTCTGCAGTTTTCAAAATTGGAAAAGCTGTGATTCCAAGCCCAACAGTTATGACCAATAGGTGGCCTTTTGTATTTTGGAGGGTTTTGGGGTCTTAAATATCTCTCAGGATCCTTCCCAAACCTGCTGTAATCACAGCAAGAACCGCTGAAGTTGGTCATACTGTTTTGGGGAACTTTGCCCATCACAGCTTCTTTCACAATAGGAAAACTGCCCAGAAAAGCTGTGAATAGCTGGTCTTTGCATGATTATGGTGAATGGCCATCTGTCCCCACCTTCCTCTCTCCCCGAGTGATAAATCAGCAAGCAGCTTCTTGCATTAAGATACATCCAGATAGCCAAGACAGGAATGTGAGGATATTATTTTTAAAACTTTGTGTGAATTAGCAGGATGTTTAATTGGCTTTTCAACACACTCAGTTGACACATCCAAGTTAGAAGGCACATGGCTGATTACAGTATGGTAGGGGAGAAAGCAATAACAATGTTCCTGAACACAAGAGTGCATATGATGGCATGTATATTTAAATGTGTCTCAACCTCCTTGTGAAATCTACACTTACTCAAAGACATTGAGAAGGTGGTTAATTAATTAAGTAATTATTCTGCTTTCTCCTGGCGTGGTCCCAGAACAGGAATGGCAAAAAAGGAATTTGTATTTCCAGAACAATAACCATTTCACATCCCCCCAACAAATGTTTAGCTCCATTTTTGCCACCTTTCTGCAGTAATGTTATTTCATAATTATTCCTCACCATTTTCCACATAACCTGGTACATAGAGAGCTTGACTTGGTCTGCGGCCTCGTCTCACAACCTTGTCATTCCCTTGGACACGCACTTTGATGCTGTATCGGCCATTTTCATTGAAAGATGTGAAATACCTTAGTAGATTCCATCATGCTTCAGAAATCAGCACCCGAAGACAGAGAAAAGATTGAACACCCACAAACTCTTACAGCTGGTCAATAAAAAGGGAAAAAAGCCTGGGTAAGAGGTTCTCCCTCATTTTCATGGAAATCGATAAATGTTTAGATCTATTTTATGCTTTTTACTGGTGGGTGTTGATTAATTCTTGGCTCTTTGCACTGCATATGCCTAAAGCAATTTTGATATGTGTTTTCACAGTCTACCCGAGTGTGTGTCAGCTGCAGCCAACATTTCCATTTCCAAGAGGTATGTACAATTCTAACCTGCTTAATCTCTGAAATACTTCAAAATAAAACTCTAAATACTAAGAAAGGGTTTTAGGTTTTTTTGGCCATGACAATCTCTGAGATGTACACTGGCAAATCCTAAACTGTATAATGTTTCAAATACTACACAACGAAGTGCATATAATTCTACAAAACTTCAAAAAACACGAAAAATCATCAAAAAAGGGGTAATTACAGATTTCCCAGACACAGATTCAACTGTGGCTGTGACGTTGGCACCAATAACTGGCAAAAATCCTTGACTGACTTCTGCATAAATGACAATTGGATTAGGAAAGCTGTTGGTATCTTTGTTCATATACGACTTCACAGTGACTGGAGCCACAGTTTCAGATGCTGCTCTGGTAGTGACTGTTACTGAAAGGACTTGAGCTGCTGAGTGTGTATTCTGAATTGTATAAGCCCAATCACCTGCCTGTAAACCAAAGGGATAAAATATGAAATGCTGCATGTGTTTTCCCCCATACTTGTATATTATTTTATCTGTACTTAGCACAGCTGCATTTTCAGCAACTCCATAAGACAGTCATTTGCCTGTTACAGAGAAGAGAGAGGCACATTCTTAATGACTCTGAAGTTAAATATAGAGGTTCAGGAGGGAAAAAGTTTTTTTCCTCAGCAGTTCCAGGGGAAACTTGAGTCGAGCTGCTCCAACATTTGGGATTATCAATCACAAAGTCAGTCTTAGTATATATTTTCCCTTTGGGATCTTTATAAAATTCCTGGGGATATGGCCACACTCCATTAACTACGAAGAAAGTGTATTTTCCCCAGTTTTATCAATGGACACAGTTCCATCCAGGAACTTGCTGGGACCCGATGCTTTCACCTTTACTTTCAAGCTGTTGTTAAAGAAAAATAGTTAAATTTAAGAACAACAGTAAAATACAGGAGAAAAGTAAACATATGTTAAGCTATATATCTTATTTCATTTCTTATGCAGTATTTAGATTAGTACACTGTTTAGAAGGTATCTAAGGCAGTGTAGATATTCTAGTGGACAAAAACAAAAAATATAATGTAGCTCATACAGCAGTGATGTTTTGTTCTTTATAGATCTTGATTTTCTAGTGGTAGTAAAAAGGGGAATTTGACTATGGCCAGAATCTTATTGATTTTGCATATACATTTAAACTGGGGTTCCACAAATAGAGGTCTTTTTTCAGCCCTTTTGGGGGTGGAAGTTTCATTTCTTCTTTACAAAATGTCTCTCCTCTTCTTCTCCTGGAGCTCCAAAACACTAGAGCTGCTGTCTTGGCTGTTATAGTGCTCCTTTTCCCCACCAATGAGTTCACTGCACTATGTGGGGGGAACGGGGGGGAGGCCCTTTCTAGTCATGGCACCCCAATTGTGGAATGCCCTCCCTTTGGAGGCCTGATTGGCACCACCACTGGTTTCATTTATGCACCAAGTAACCACATGGTTTTCATTAAAGTCCTTTACTACAATAAAGAAATATTTTTATTATTATTAATGTGCTTGTAAGTTTTATTGTTTCTATGCTCCTAGGAAATTTTTACCTAAAGGTGGAAGTACTCATGTTAATATTCTAAAACTCTGGACTCAAAGAAAAATTCTGCTTAGTAATATGTTTCAGAGATATGTTTAATGGTACAGAAAATAGTTCATTAGCATGATTCCAGATAACAGCAGGGTGTAAGACAAGAAACAAACAAAGAAAAAAGAGTGACTAGAAGTAATAGCATTACCAATAACGTGCTGCTTAGGGGCTAATGAGAAGGTATTAACAAGGGTTTTTGCAGTAGTAACAAAACATATCTGTCTGTCTATTTATTTGATTGCATTTCTCCCAAAATGGGACCCCAAAGCATGGACTACAGATTTGATTCCACTTTGTGTTTTATACATTTCTTGCCTAGCAGGTTCAGGAATGCTACTACTTCCAATTTACTGTTAACACCACCACCACCCCGAAAAACCCTGCTGGCTCTCAAATCTTTAAAATCCAAACCTGAATAGATTGTTGGCCGATATTTCCATTTCTAGATGAAATGCTCTAAAAGCGCTATGGGGCCTTTGGCATCCAGCTATAGTGGCAGAAAATCTCAAACCTCCTGAAATATGATTAGAAGTAACTGTGATGAAAACATGTAAATTTTCTGTATTGTACTTTATAGTAATGTTCAGAAGTGGCCCAATATTTTACACATAGATAGTTATATTGATATCAGTAACTTCTTTAAAACAGAAATGTTCTTATTATACAGAGGCATCAGCAAAATTAATCTCCCTTTTTTTCGCTTCAAGTCATACATTTACCGCTAGGAAAAAAACAAACTTTAAGAAATTTTAAAATGGAGACATTTTATGTAAGAATTACAAACAGCTCCTCCCAGAAAACATCTCCCGGGAAACCCATTACCAAGTGAAAGACTACTTAATGACACCTCCCAAAGCCAATTGTTTTTCATAGGAGAACACATGGGGACAAAAGGAGAGGGACCACCACCATAACACTTCCCAAGACTTTTCCCTTTCTCCTGTCGCCCGCCGGGGGGCAGAGTAAATCATAATGACAGGATTTCCCTATCAATGACCTATGATGGTGGGTACCCTGTACTCACTGGCCATGCTGAAGACCAGGAAGTGCAATGGAGGGGTTCCTGCCCCCCTCTACACTGTGGAAAAAGGGGTATTTTGGGCCCTCCCTTTTAGAGGCAGCCGGTCACATGCGAGGGACTATTCCTGTTGCTTTCCCTTCCCGAAAAGGCGCTCTAGATTAACCAGAAGACTAAGGGAAAAAGTGGGTTAGGGGGCCCAAAGCCTTGGAGATACAATATGGGGGGAGACAAAAACCCCCGTAAAGGGGGGAAAAAAATTTCCCCCCAGTCCTGAAGTGACCAGACAACTCTCACATATTGCACTGAGAGCAGGAGGGTTGGCCATGCTGTGAATCAAAGAGGCATTGAGGAGGTGATCAAACTTAAATAGCCTAGAACTTTGCTCCCATCACTGCAGCTTTTTAAAGCCCTGTGCCAAACACAAAGATCCTTATATTTAAAGAATCAGAATCCAACCCAAGCCTGCTTTTGTCTTTTGCCCTGCAAGTCCCTTTAGGTATTCTGCTCATGGAAGAATATGTTTTCTGAACAATTTGCAGAAGTCAATTTGCCCTGTTCTGTTATCAGAGTTCCATTTTCAATCTTTATGATTAAGTCATGATGGGCCGACTGTGAATCCATCAGAGTGATAGACTTAACTGTTTTATTATTAAAAATATCTTGATTACTAACATACCAGTCATGGTTGACCGTTTCCAGATCTTTTGCGCCTTGGTCCCAAAGCAATGACGTGGACTATAGACCCCCTACCCGAATTCAGAAAAAAAAAACTTATAGTATTATCTTCTCCATCAGTTAAGAGCACAATTTCACAGCCTTCTTACTTGAATATTTTTTTTTAAAAACCTAATGAAAGAGAGTATTTTAAATGTTAGCAACCATATTTGTAAAAAAA
>CAOKZL010004911.1:0-15360 GCA_948472985.1 Iguana delicatissima | reverse complement strand
TTTCTTTTCTTGGACATTTGGGGCTATTTGATTGTAGTTTATGATCCCTACAGCTCTGTAAAGGACACAGAATTGTCAGTATATCCAATGCGTGCTACCTTTGCTCCCCAGCTCCTCTTGTGCCTCTTTCCTGTTCCCCACACCCTCTCGTGCTACTTTCTGCCCCTTCAGACTACAGTGGGGCCTGCAATGTGAGGGATCAGGGTCGCCAGGCCGGGGGGAGTGCTGCTGCTGCAGGAGAGGTGTGAGGGCCACATGAAATGGCCTGGCCGGCTCGGATTGGGCTATGGCCTCTGTGTTTGAGCACCTGAAGTTTAAGAGAGTCAGGCTGGGGTCCATTCCTTTTGTGCTTCTGGTGGGCACCCAAGATCATGCCATTCCCTACAGCCTTTGATCTTTAAAAGCAATGAGGTCTTTCTGACTGTTGTAATTGCATGTGTGTTTCTTTGTGGGGAGGGGGGACTTTTTAAACATTGCTTAGTATTAATTATGTAATTTCTATCCTTCCTTTCTCCCAGCACAGGATTCAGGCTGCCATAGCCATTTAAAGCAGGGTATAGTACAGTTCAAAACCAAAAAACAAAACAATTCACACAAAATTTAAAAAGGAATTTAACCACAGGCTTTCTTAAAACATACTGTACATGTTAAAAACACAAGTTAAGATAATTTTAAAGCATATTTAAAACATAATGGACTAATGATATTTCCGTTAAAAACTCTGTGTAAAATAAATTAAAAAACCTAAATGCCTACCTAAAATCAAAATACTTTGGGTGTTTGAAGATTGTTTACCCTGTTTTTTATTTGCTCACATTGCTTTTGGAAGCCTGATGGGGTGATGGAAAAAAATATGAAATAATTACATTTTATAAATACTTCAGATTAAATGCATTTGTGTTACTTAGACTGGTTGGAATACTATTGTAGCTTCTGAATGTATAACCAACAGCTGCTGCTTCAGGTCCATAAGCCCACATATCCTGTATTACCTCATACCCATATACCCGCATAGCCATACTTGTATATGGAGATTTGAATTAGTTTCTCCTGATCATATATATCACTCAACCACTATGACTATAACTGCAGCTACTACTGCTATATCAGCAATACAGTGGCCCTCGGCATTTGTGAAGGCTTCGGTTTGATAAAAATGCCCCCATGGATAGGCCAAAATTTGTGGATACTCATCACACTGAGATGATGTAGTAAAATGGCATCCCTTATATGTAAATGGCAAAATCAAAGTTTGCGTTTTGTTTTCGTCGGGAATATTTTTTAAGCTGTGGATGATTCATGGATATACAATCTGTGGACTGTGGACGGCCAACTCTATTTATTAAACTGGTTTTAGCTCACATGTTTATGTGCCTTTAAGTCATTGGCCCTTTGATGGCATTTGCCATGCGAAGTACTGAGTGTCGCGCCACTGTGAGGGAGTGGTCCACAGGATGGTCACAATCGCATGGTACTGCCTCCAGGGCCTGCAGGCGCTCATCTTATCCAACTATTTCATTTTCAGCTGTGTGGAGCCAAAAATGGTGCGCAATCGCACATCACTCCAGGGTCCTGCACGGACTTTCGTGTGTGAGAGTCTGGAGGCCGTCTTACGCTTCCTAAAGGTTGCACTGTGAGGAGCTCTTATCAGCAGCACAGCTGCGGAGCTGAAGGAACCAGGACGTGAGAGCCTCTCACTAAGAGGGCCTGCTCACGCGATCCCCGCACCCAACTCCGGGAAAGTGAGTTGCGGAAAGGGCCATTGACTGGGGGCCATTTCTGCACTAGACCATTATAGCACTATGATTCCGCTTTCAAAATCCTGTGGAGCCTGAGGTTGCAGTTTAGGGAAGGGATGATTGACCCCTCCCTAAACTGCAAACCCCATATTTTATAGGATGTTGAAAGTGGAACCATAGCCGTTTTACAGATAGTGTGGAAGTGGCCTGACTTTTGGTGATTTCATAAAGTTTTCTTAGGCAAGGCAAGTACTCAGGGGGCTGGTTTGCCCTGAAATAGCATTTAGGCATGATTTTAATTTTATTTTATAATCTTATTTTAGTGGTCCTGCACTCCTTTGGTTTTAGCAGCAGCCATACACAAAACATTTTAAGCAAATTAAGCATCCACTCCAGACTTGGGCCCTTTCTGCACCTTACTTTTTTCTCAGCACTGGGGTGCGGGAGCAGCCTCCAAGAGGCTTCGTATCCCTGCTGCTTCAGCTCCACAAGCTGCCTGCTCGCGAGAGAGCCCCTCCTTTTCTCCTTCCACAGTCAGCCCCCAACCTCCCGCTGGCACTGGGGGCAGGAAGCTGACACTGCACAGCTCCAGAGGTGCACACCCAGGTAAGTGCATGCCATGTTGTGACCATAACACCATTTTCGGCTTCCAGCCAAAAATGAAGGTGCGTGATCGGTGCCTGCCGGCCCCTGCATCATTGCTCTCTTAATTGTGAGTGTGTCATGGATCGCTTCTCACAATTGTGTGACACTCCAGGCGCCTTTTTGCATGGCAAATACTGTGCAGAAAGGGCCTTGGACAGGCAGTGCAAATATGGAGTTTCAGATAGGAACAGGAGGGTAAGCTCACTTTCTCTTCTACATGCTTCCTCTTCAAAAAACTATCATGGAGGAGGGAGGCCTTTTCCAGTGCATTGATTTTGACTTTAATGGGGTGTTTTGGGGCTGATTGTGGTCAGTGTTTTCTGTATTTTGGATCAGTGCGGCTTTTTTTCCCCTCTATGCTAGCCTGATAACAAAAGCCAGAATGGCCTGTATTCTCTGTCAGCTTATTCTTAGTTAATCCATTGGCTAAAGACACTTAGAGTATAATAGTCAGACTGGAGCTCAGGGGATATAGTTTGAATTCCCAATAGGCCATGAGTGGGTGTCTTTGGGCCAGTCACTTCCTTGCTGCCTGAGCCTCCAAATTTTGCTGAGACAAAACTGGCTAGTACTGTCACGTCTCTGCTTTCAGTGCTTTGAGCAAAAGCAAGAAAATACGTGTACCAAATAATTATGAGAACTGCTGGGTGTCCTTGATACACTGGACAATTAAAGCACAGTGCTCCCTCCACATTTGAGGTTTGACCTTAGCAAATTTGATTATTCACAAAGTGTGTGAGCTTTCCCCCTTTTCCCTCCTCTCATTCTCTTACATTTTGTCAGGATGCAAAAGGAAGGCAAACCTGCCTGGGCAATATGCAGAGAATTTGATAGGGGGAGGCACTGCCACACGTTTTCCCTCTGGAGCTCCTGCCTCCTGTTCCCATGATTGTCCTGCAGTGGGAGAAGGCATGCAAAAGGCAAAGGACGGGGGAAGGCATGTGCTACTTTTCTTCTCCTCTCTGCAACGCCGCCTCCCATTCTCATGCATTTTACCCTGAGAATGAGCACTGAGCAGGTTGGGTGGCGGGAATGGAATGCGGGGAGCAGAGGAGGGAAGTCACGTCACTTTTTCCACCTTCATGAAGATTCTGCACCCTGAATCTGTTGTGAAAGTGGAGGGGTCACTACAGCATTCCTGTGCTCGTTAATTTGCTTTCCAAGAAAATACTCTAAGAGATAGTACTAGCATTTTATCCAGGTAAAGCAAGAAACATAGCAGCTCAAAAAATTGCTAAGACTGAAGTACCTTGGTAGTAGCTTTTATACTGGAACCTACAAATTTAGGTGTGAACAACACTGATTGGCTGAAAGCCATAAATGTCACATCATCCAAAGAACTTAGGAACACTCAAGTTCTGTGATGATGTGACATTTATGGCTTTCACCAATCTAGTGGTGTTGTTCACACCTAAATTTGTAGGTTCCAGTATAAAAGCTTGCTATTAACCAAAGGGAATTTCTCAGTCTTAGCAATTTTTTGAGCTGCTATGTTTCTTGCTTTACCTCAATAAAATGCTAGTACTATACTCTTGAGTATTTTCTTGGAAAGCAAATTAACGAGCACAGGAGATGTATAGTGACCCCTCCACTTTCACAAGGATTCAGGGTGCAGAATCTTCATGAAGGTGGGGAAATCATGAATAACTCCCTCTGCTCCCCACATTTGATTCCCGCCACCCCAAATTCTCTTGCCTTTTGCCTCAGGGCTCCATTCTGTGCCAGGGTAAAATGCATGAGAATGGGAGGCGGCGTTCCAGAGAGGAGAAGAAAGGTGCGCACATGCCTTCCCCCCATTCCCTTGCCTTTTGCCTCAACATGTGTTCTCCCACTGGGGCCAAATGCATGGGAACAGGAGGCAGGAGCTCCAGAGGGAAAACATGTGGGCTGTGCCTCCCCCTATCATTCTCTTGCATATTGCCCAGGCAGGTTTGCCTTCCTTTTGCATGCCTGGCAAAATGTAAGAGAATGAGAGGAGGGAAAAGGGGGAAGGCACACACACACTTTGTGAATAATCAAATTTGCTAAGGTCAAACCTGCAAATGTGGAGGGAGCACTGTGCTTTAATTGTCCATGCTATCAAGGACACCCACATTTCTCATAATTATTTATTTGGTACACGTATTTCTTGCTTTTGCTCTAAAGCACTGAAAGCAGAGAACGTGGCTGAGTACTAGCCAGTTTTGTCTCACAATTTTGCAAGGTGGCTCAGGCAGTAAAAGAGAGTGTATGTGACTGGCCCAAAGACACCCACTCATGGCCTATTGGGAATTAGAAACTATATCCCCTAGACTCCAGTCTCTGACTACTATACTCTAAGTGTCTTTAGCCAATGACGGATTAACTAAGTAGCTGACAGAGAATACAGGCCATTATTTCACTTTTGTTATCAGGCTAGCATAATAGTAAGAGGGGAAAAAAAGCCGCACTAGGCATTTGCGAAGTTTCCCCAGGAAAAACACTGACCACGATCCACCCCAAAACACCCCATTAAAGTAAAATCAATGCACTGGAATCACCTCCCTCCTCCATGATAGTTTTTGAAGAGGAAGCATGTAGAGAAAGTGGGGCTTTTACCCTCCTGTTTCCTATCTGAAACTCCTATATTTGCACTGCCTGTCCAAGGCCCTTTCTGCACAGTATTTGCCATGCAAAAAGGCGCCTGGAGTGTCACACAATTGTGAGAAGCGATCTGCATGACACACTCACAATTGAGCAATGATCCAGGGGCCGGCAGGCACCGATCACGCACCTTTTCATTTTTGGCTGGAAGCCGAAAATGGTGTATGGTCACGCATTGCTCCCGGGCCCCGCATGCACTTACCTGGTGTGCAGAGCCTCTGGAGCTGTGCCAGTCAGGCTTCCTGGCCCCAGTGCAGCCTGGGAAAGTCCCAGGCTGCACTGTGGAAGGAAGAGGAGGGGCTCTCTCGGCGAGCAGGCAGCTTGTGCGGAGCTGAAGCAGCAGGGATGCGAGAGCCCTGCCGGAGGCTGCTCCACCCCAGTGCTAGAAAAAAGTAAGGTGCAGAAAGGGCCCAAGTCTGGAGTGGATGCTTAATTTGCTTAAAATGTTTGTGTATGGCTGCTGCTAAAACCAAAGGAGTAGGACCACTAAAATAAGATTATAAAATAAAGTAGATCTATGCCTAAATGCTATTTCTAGGGCAAACCACCCCTGAGCCTTCCTTGCCTAAGAAAACTTTATGAAATCACCAAAAGTCAGGCCATTTCCACACTATACTATTAAAGCGCTATGGTTCCACTTTCAACATCCTATGGAATTCTGGGTTTGCAGTTTAGGGAGGGGTCAATCATCCCTTCCCTAAACTGCAAGCCTCAGCATATGATTTTGAAAGCGGAATCATAGTGCTATAATGGTCTAGTGCAGAAATGGCCCCAGTCAATGGCCCTTTCCGCACTCTGACCTTTTTGCGGAGTTGGGGTGCGGGGATCGCGTGAGCAGCCTCTAGTGAGAGGCTCTCACGTCCTGGTTCCTTCAGCTCCGCAGCTGCTGCCTGCTTGCGTGAGAGCCCCTCCTCTTCCTTCCACAGTGCAACCTTTAGGAAGCGTGAGCGCCGCTGCTCCACAGAGCTCTTCACACACGGAAAGTGCGTGCAGGACCCTGGAGTGATGTGCGATTGCGCACCATTTTTGGCTCACAGCTGAAAATGAAATAGTGCGTGATCGGCGCCTGCCAGGCCCTGGAGCATCATGCGATTGTGAGTGGCATCCTGTGGACCACTCCTCGCAGTCACGCGACACTCCAGGGTCCCTTTCGCATGGCAAATGCCATGCGAAAAGGGCCAATGACTTAAAGGCACATAAACATGTGAGCTAAAACCAGTTTTAATAAATAGAGTTGGCCGTCCACATCCACAGATTCTATATCCATGAATTCAATCATCCACAGCTTAAAAATATTCCAACAAAACAAAACGCAAACTTTGATTTTGCCATTTTATATAAGGGATGCCATTTTACTACATCATTGTACACAGTGTGATGAGTATCCACATTTTTTGTATCCATGGGGGTCCTGGAACCAAACCTTAGCGGATGCCAAGGGCCCACTGTATTGCTAATATGGCATAGTAGCTGCAGTATGGTATAGTGGTTAGAGTGGTATATTATGATCAGGGAGAGACTTTAATTCAAATCTCCATATACAGAGTATGGCTATACAGGGGTATATAGGGATTATGAGGTAATACAGGGAATATGTAGGGCTTATGAATATGAAGCAGCAGCTGTTGGTTATACATTCAGAACTACCCAATAGTATTCCAACCAGTATTAATAAACACAAATGGTTATTTAATCTGAAGTATTTATAAAATGTTGGATCATTTACGTATTTTTTTCATCACCCCATCAGGGTTCCCAAAGCGATGTAGAGCAAATAAAAACAGGTAGAACCGTCTTTCTGCAAACAGCCAAAGATCTTTTGATTTAGGTAGGCATTTGGTTTTTAATTTATTACAGCAGAGGGAGCTTTTAACGGAAAGTGTGGAGTTTTTAGTCCATTATGTTTTAAATATGCTTTAAAATTCTGTTTAACTTGTGTTTTTAACATGTACAGTATGTTTTAAGAAGACCTGTGGTTAAATTCCCTTTTAAATTTTGTGTGAATTGTTTTGTTTTGGTTTTGAACTGTACTATACCCTGCTTTAAATGGCTATGAGCAGCCTGAATCCTGTGCTGGGAGAAAGGAAGGATAGAAATTACATAATTAATACTAAGCAATGTTTAAAAAGTCCCCCCTCCCCACAAAGAAACACACATGCAATTACAACAGTCAGAAAAAAGCCTCATTGCTTTTAAAGATCAAAGGCTGTAGGAAATAGCATGATCTTGGGTGCCCACCAGAAGCACAAAAGGAATGGACCCAGCCTGACTTCTCTTAAGACTCAGGTGTCAAAACACAAGGCCCATGGCCCAAATCCGGCCCGCCAGGCCATTTCATGTGGCCCTCACACCTCTCCTGCAGCAGCAGCACTCCCCCCGCCTGGCGACCCTGATCCTCACATTGCAGGCCCCCAGCTGCTGGTATTCTGAAGGGGCAGAAAGTGGCACAGAGAGGGGTGGGGGACGGAAAGAGGCACAGAGAGGAGCTGGGGAGCAAAGGTAGCACGCATTGGATATACTGACCAATTCTGTGTCACTTTACAGAGGTATAGGGATCATAAACTACAATCAAATAGCCCCAAAATGTCCAAGAAAAGAAAAGTTGATGCAGAGGGAAAGCAATTTAAAAACCAGTAATAATCGCACGCAGAGGCAATTATTTAATATGATAAAAGAGTAATATACATTTACAGATATAAACTGCCCTTTGAGGGCAACCATAATGCTGATGCAGCCCAAGATGAAATTGTGTTTGTCACCCCTGTCTTAAGAGGAAGTCCCCCAGGTGGGCTGACACTATAGAGAATGCCCTGTCTTGTGTATTTAAAGAGCCTAGCCTCTAAGTATGTAACACTCAACAGGGCCTTCACTGAGGATATGGAATTCTAGGCAGGCTCATATGGAAGGAGGAGGTACTTCAGATGTCCTGGCCCCGCCATTTATCAGAGTTAATTGCTTTAGCAGTAATGGCAAGAAAGTGCCTTGGGCAGGCTTCACTGAGTCATGCCCATCACTTGATTTCTCTGCACATAATCACATATGCTGTTCATCACTTTACTACTGTACTAAGAACTGACAATATGTGCATTGACTGTAATGAAAAGCATGCACTTTGAAGAGATAAAATCTGTCTGGCACAGGATCTTCACACTTGCTAGTCATCTCATGATCTGGCAGTAATCAAGTGATGAATCTGAATTGTGGGCAGAGGGAAGAGATAGAGAGAAAGAGAGAGAGGGAAGAGACAGAACAGAGAAAGAATTAGCTTATGATTCAGAGTGGATATTGGACATTACTATCAATCACTCTGCGCATCCTCCATGTTCATAATCAGGATTGACCAAAACACTACCTGAGGATGAAGAATACATGGTACTGCCTGCCCATTTTATGTAGAGAAGCAAACCAGACTGGCAGGGTGAATCCAAATTGAGAGAGCAGACAGACAGATATTCTAGTACTT
Organism: Iguana delicatissima; assembly: GCA_948472985.1. Taxonomy (NCBI): domain Eukaryota; kingdom Metazoa; phylum Chordata; class Lepidosauria; order Squamata; family Iguanidae; genus Iguana; species Iguana delicatissima. The sequence goes on along the minus strand of CAOKZL010004911.1, from coordinate 6,891 downwards.
TGCCACTAACATCGTAGCCATAATAAACAAAATAGCACTCCTCTCGTCTCTCACGGAGGTACTCTCATTCTCCATCCCACAAGTGATACTCAAGGATTGTCTTGTAAACACAAAATGCATAGCCTTACAGTCATCCCTCTGTATTTGTGGATTCTGTATCCACGGATTCAACAAACCATGGCTTGAACAGATATATATTTTAAAAAAAAATCCAAAAAGCAAATTTTGATTTTGCCATTTTATATAAGGGATGCCATTTTACTAGTCCATTGTACATAATGGGACTTCAATATCCACAAATTTTGGTATCCAGGGGTGAGGGATCCCAGAACCAACCCATAGCAGATATGGAGGGCCCACTCTATATCTGGTTTAGAGGCTTCAAGTTACCTCAGACTATGGCAAAAGTTCCTGTCCAAGGATTTTATTGGCAAGATTTATTCATAGAAGATTTGCCATTGCCTTCCTATTGGGCTAAGCAAATGTAACTTTCGTTTCCTGGAGTCATAGGACATTCTCACTAACCTGTTATAGCGCTATGATTTCGCTCTCCAATAAACTCAATCAAATCCTGGGGTTTGCTGTTTAGGGAGGGGCTGCCTGGCCTCCCCCGGTAACTGCAAAACCCATGATTCCATAGGTTGTTGAAAGTGGAATCATAGCGCTATAACAGGTTAGTGCGGAAATGGCCCTGGTCCAACACTTAAACTACTAACCATGTTCATGGGCTCTTTATGACCTGAGACAAGTGTATTGGAAGGTTGGGATATTTGTTGCTGTAGTTCTCTGTTTGCTTGCTTGCTTGCTTATTTGTTTGTTTAATTTGAAAATATTCAAACAATAGTTCTATTGTCCTGGGTTATCTTCTGGCAAATCCCAGCCCCAGCTGCAACATTTTATTTCCACATTTTTTTTTTTTTACTTCCAAGACATATTGGAACAAAAGTGTATACCTTGCTCATCTTTCTGTTTCTCTCATTTGAGAGTTGTAGTGCGTAAGTGCACCAGGACAGCAGTTTTGCACTATAGCCCTACAACTCAGAGAGGCAGAAATTTTCTCTTCAGACCAATGGACCATCAGCAAACCAAGCCCATTTAAAAAAAAAAAAAAAAAACCTCTCTGGAAGAACCCTAGTAGCATACCTAAGAGATCACTACGCCCCCCAAAATGCAATGAGAGAATGCAGAGGTAACAACAAGCAAACTATGGCAAAACCCAAAGAACTATATTGCAAGAAATCACACTTCATTAGACAAGTTGGTCGAACCCAATGTCACATCCAATTATGAGCATTAAGTCTGGGAATTAAAGAGATGGGTGACAAGAATTACTTGGAAGTCTTTATTTTTGAATAAGACGATGTGAGATACAGAGACTTTTGGCATCACCAATCACTTCTAAGCTGGACTAGCTGGTTTCTCCCCTTACACATACACATTTTTATTCCTTTTGTGGAACTTTTTCTCTCATAGAAAGGGTAAGAGTGCCTTCAAGTCATTTTTAACTTATTGGAAACCTATCATGGGGTTTTGCTGACAAGATTTATTCAAAGAAGTGTTGCCTTTGCCTTCTCTGAGGCTGAGAGAGATGACTTGCCCAAGTTAACCCAGCAGGTTTCCATGGTTGAACAGGGATTTGAACCCTGGTTTCCAGACTCAATATCGAATACTCAACCAACTAAACTACCATGCCTCTTTGAAGGATTTTACAAGGTAAAAATATTTTTCTTTCAGATGCCATTCTGGTGTGGGGGGGGGGGGATTCAGGCAACTCTCAGAACTTCCAGGAAACAAGGCCCATGTGGCCATTCTGTCTAGTGGGATTCTAGGTCCCTGATTCCCAAAATGTAACTTTTTGGAACTCTGGATTACTTTTGCAACCCCAAATGACAACTTTTGTTTTAACATCTGCTAACTGGAACCTTATCTCTTCAATGGCCAAGAGAGACATATTCAGCATGAGGCTCTAAACCGTTTTTTCCTGCCAGTGTTATCTTTCGAGCTGACGTGCTCATTCCATTGGGGCTGATCAAATAAGGAGATTCTTGCTCAATAACAAGAAATACATTAATGTCTGGCTCTTGTTATTGCACAATCTAATGTGCCCTGCTATTTTATGTACTGCCTGCCTCTTCAGTGCCATCCCTCCTTGGTCCTTCCAAAGGTTATTCTTTCTGCAGGGCTGGCTCCAGGAACATTCAGAGAGATCAGATTTCTTTGTTCTAGCCCAACAGTTCAGAGAAATGAAACCTCCCCCATGGAGCGATGTAAATGCAATTTAGTGAGAAGTTGTAAAACAGGCCAGGCAGGTTTCAGCTTCAAGCCCAGAGAGTGTGGGCTTTATTTACTTTACTGCTTTACTTTGCTGCTAGTTATACTAGAGTGGCTTCATTAAGCAGGGAGCAAGTCCCTTAATCATGAAGCCAAACTGTCAGCGTTCCTTTTTTTTAAGCTTCCTGCCCAAGCTTTTGTTCAAAACACGGAAGCCACTTCTGATATTGCTGTGGATGGCTGCCACTTTCAGTGAATAAACGTGATGACCACAGGAGGCTTTGGGTTGTTACATTTCAGATGAAACAAGGCTCAAGTGCAGCAACTTTGGAAAAGATCTCCGAGGAGGGGAAAAAAATCTCAAAGTACTATACCAATTAAAGTGTTTGCAGTCATCTTAGAGCTGCAGCTCACAGCTCCACCCTGCTTCATCCAACCAGATATCTTGTATATGTTGAAGTGGCATAAACAACACATTGCACAGATTCATTAAGTCATAGGATTGAAAAGGATCCCAAAGGCCATCTAGTCCAACTCCATTAGTGCAACAATCCACCAGAAAAACAACCCTGAGGGCTTCAGCACATGCAGTCTCCACCATGACTTTAAAACAAGATTGAGGGGTTATTTGTTGAATTTCTGCCTGCTGAAAACATACTTGCCAGCATTCTTGGGAAGCTTTTTTCTTTTCTTATTTAAGTGAAGAGAAGGCAATGAGTCCTATCCCTGTACATTTGCATAGATCACTCACAAAGATAAAAGTAACAACTCAGCAATACCTAACTGAACGAAGTAAGATGCAAATAGATGCCCATTGTCAGTTGTTTACCTTGTGTTAAAGCAGATGTATAATGTTGAGCACACCCACTTCCTCATTGAGAGAAATAAAGCTTCAATAATGCAGAGTGTTTCAGCAAGACCATAATTAATATATCTTCATTTATTCAGTCATGTGCATTGATGTCAAGCATATCCAGTTGTTTTTGTGGATTCAATGCAGTTGGATGAGATTGTCTGTTGGTTTCCTTTAATTGATTAGTATGAATTGGTGATTAGGTTTGTTTAGATCACTTCCAAACATATACAACATCTGGTTCAATATGTGAGCTGCCAGTGAGTTCACCAACATCATCTACAAGCATTCAATTCAGGGCACAGCAGGAATTTTAATTTTTTTCTCCCATGTGAATCTTTTCCAATTTATTATACTGTTTTATTTGAATAGGAACAGAGCAATACAAAACCTGGGCATGTCCATTCATCAAAATGGGAGAGGACATTCACAGCACATCAAAAGTGGTTATCCTTTTGTATCCAAACTCAGGCATAAGCTTAAAACAACTAATATTTTGGCTCTGACCATCAGGATGGTCTGCTCAATGTGAGCCACTCAGCAGAGTCAGTAGGAAAACAAGCAATAAAAGGCAACAAAGCCCAACTCCTGTTCAAGCTGAGCTCCTGCCTGGCCGAGTTTATACTCTCCACTCAAATTGCATTTACATTGCCATGGGCAGGTTTCTTACTGTTGGTAACAGAACAAGACCCACCTCCACCATCCAGCAGAGCCATAAAACAGCTCCCCAGCACCAGGAGCACCACCACCAGCAGGCCACATAGCAGGGGGATTAGATTTGGCAGAACAAGAGCCAGACATTAAAATGTATTTCTTGTTATTTAGAGGCACCTTATTTGATCAGCCCCAATGGAATCAGGATGTCAGCTTGAAACATACACCCCACCAAAGTTGTTTATTATTTATATGTCCTGATTGAACAAGTTCCAGGACAATCAGTTGCATTTCATTATAAAGAATCTAGTTCCAAAAAGTTACATTTTGGGAATTATAGCATCACATTCACCACACCACTGTTGGTTTGTATATTTAGATGTGTCACAACCCCCCACACAGCATTGAAATATTACCTTGGAATCCTTCAAACACTGTGTTGTTTGTTTATATAATATTAGTTTAAGTCCAGGGTTCATATCCTTGTTCAATACTGCAAGCTGCTGGGTCACTTGGCAGTCCAGCACCCTCCAGCCCACAAGAGCTATATACATTTTGATAATCTGTCAGCATAACCCATGTTCCAAATGCTACTGTATTTTAAGGACTTTACCCTTTATTAAAATAGAATTTATAGCTACAAAATGTTGTTATGTGAAGGATAGTACTAGTTATTAAAGCCAAGTTATTATTGTGAAACTTGTATCTCATCGCTCTATTTGACAGACAGAAACACTTCTCCAGATCTTGTCACCCATCTCTTATCTCCTAATTAATGCTAATTGGATGTGACATTTGTTTCAGCTGCTCAGCAACCACCACCCCCAGATACAGAGTCTCTGTGTCGCCACCACCTTGGTTGTTGGTCACCCTCCCCACCCCCCATTTTGGTGTGTGGCTGCCGAGAGGATTGTCGCTTTTGCCGAGCAGCACGTCACCAGGGGTGCTCCTCCACCCCAATGCCAGGTTTTTCTTTTCTCAATGGCTTTGTTGTCAACATGTTGATTGCTCCCACCAACAAAAAATCTCCTGCTCTCTCTCAGTGACACCACAGCACAAAAACCTCACCCCCCCACCTCCTCCTGCCACACACCCACCATCACACTCAGTAAAGGAGTGAGAATAATGTTCAATTATGTAGGAACAGAGTAAATATTAGAGGAAGGGGACAAAATCTCAACACACACACACACACATGCTGCCCAGAGAGGAGAAAGAGAGAAAAATCAAACCACCCATGGTGGCTTATTTTGGACACCACCAAACCATCATCATAATAATTACCATTGTCAGATAGCACTTCAGTGGACTAAATAGAGCACAGAGAGCAGTAATAATACACACACACACAGGGAGATACAAGGACAGAGCAGCAGGAGACACATACACAGCAGGCACACACACACAGGCATCCAACAGATCTTTCACCACTGTCAGACAGACAGTCATTCACCAGCAGGCAGGATGCTGTTGGTGCTCGGTGTCCAGTCCAGGTCCATTGCCATTTCCACTGTGAGTTTTTTTTTCTCCCGCCCAGTTTGCTGATTATTTTCAGGACCCTTCTATTTTTATAATTAGTTTGTGTTTTAACTCAGGCCAGAGCCAGCTCCCCAACAGGTACACGTGCACCACAGCTTTATGATGCTAATGTTTTATATGTTGTTCAGGAATCAACAGAGCCTCCAGAACCAGGCTGTTGGCTTGGCAGGAAGGATAAATTGTTCCATCACCAAAAAATTAAGGTGTGACATTTTGTTACCCACAACAGGAGCCACCACCAGGGGAGGGATTTTTTATGTTGTGTAGCAGTACTGTTTTTAATACAAATCCTTTATATGTTCAATTAAAGGTTTTTTTATGTGCTTAGTCTCAGAGTCGAGGTCAGGCAGGACCAGCTTGCCTTGATTGACGTGTTCTTGTTATGGTTTGCCTGTCACCTGCCACCCCACCATCATAATAATAAATAATAAATCACAGAGAGGTTTGTTCACCCACAACCAAAAGATTTGATACACCCACAGCACACAGCATAGTTCCATTATGTACAATGGACTAGTAAAATGACTATCCCTTATAAAATGGCAAAATCAAAATTTGCTTTTTGGATTTTTTTTTAAAATATATATCTGTTCAAGCCATGGTTTGTTGAATCCGTGGATACAGAATCCACAAATACAGAGGGATGACTGTAAGGCTATGCATTTTGTGTTTACAAGACAATCCTTGAGTATCACTTGTGGGATGGAGAATGAGAGTACCTCCGTGAGAGACGAGAGGAGTGCTATTTTGTTTATTATGGCTACGATGTTAGTGGCAAATACTAAATTTGCTGTTTGTCTGCTCTCTCAATTTGGATTCACCTGCCAGTCTGGTTTGCTTCTCTCGTTGACATAAATGGGCAGGCAGTACCATGTACTCTTCATCCTCAGGTAGTGTTTTGGTCAATCCTGATTATGAACATGGAGGATGCGCAGAGTGATTGATAGTAATGTCCAATATCCACTCTGAATCATAAGCTAATTCTTTCTCTGTTCTGGCTCACCTGATGGATTCCCTGCTCTCTGCTGACGGTTTCAGTTTTGCTCTCCTCCCACTGCTCCAGAAAAGTGCCTTTTCAACCAGTGTTAGGATTTGTTTGTCCATTAAGGGCAGTTCTCATTGGGTGTGGCACTTGTTTGTAAACTGCCTAGATCTAGATTTCCAAGTGGTGAAAAATAATGAAAATATGCAATATAAGCAATACATATTAAATACATATTAAAATACAATACCCACATTGTCCATGAATAGATGGTAGGTTGGGCTGTGCAGAGAAGGATTGCAAAAAGGGTGAGTTCAACATATGTGCATATAAATAAAGATAGAAGGAATATGCAGATTCTCAGAGGAGCAAGCATTCCACATAAAATTGGAAGAGACTTCCAAGGGACACCAAGTCCCACCCCTGCTGCCAACTGAGGAGTCCAGCTGAAGCCCCACTGACATAGTGCTCAGATGCCCAGAGCAGGGAAGATACAACAAAATCTAAAATATGTCACATCAGCTTTCAAAGCTTCACTGGCTTCATCAGGCAAAAATGTTAAAAACCATGGAGGAGAAAAGGGTGACTGTGT
>CAOKZL010004910.1:0-15360 GCA_948472985.1 Iguana delicatissima | reverse complement strand
GGCACTGATCAGGACAGAGGCCAATTTTTGCCCCTGTAAGGGACACATCTCACTGCCAGCCCTGAATGGCTGTTAATCACTTTTTCACTTCAGTTTTTGTTCATCTGAAGAGCTTTTTGTAAGAAGTGGCAAGGGGCTGGGTTTGGGAAGAGAAGGAAAGCTCAAACCATCAGATTTTCTAGTGCAAGCTTCCAATGGGCTTTTGAACATTTGAGGTCAAAAAGGAGCCTTAAAGGGCTTCCAGAAGTTGTCCTGGAGAGCTTGGGACAAGCAGAGGCTTGGAATGGAGAACCAGGTGCATTTTCCCACTCAGGGACACGTTATAACAAAACCACTACCAGAAGGTTCTATTCAAAAAACAGTAAGTTTGAAACTACAATAATAAAAGGAGCAAAACAGTATGGTATATGCATGAGAGCAAAGTAATGCCTATCAAGATTTTAGCAAACATAGTAAAATTTTAAAAAGGAAGAGCAGGCACAGAGCTAGATCCACAGTAAATGGCTACAGCAAAATATGTAATGCCTAAATTTTTTTAAAAAAATTGTCTTTACTGGAGTGTTGAAAGGACATTCAAGCACAAGGGGAGGCCTCTGGAAAGAGACTTCTCCAACTCAGCCGCCATGGCCTCATACTTTTTCATAGGAGCTCTCTGCTGTGCCTGATGTAGCAGGGACTTCCAAAGAAAGGGTCCAGCTAAGGTTGGACTAGTGAGAGCTATCCTTCATGTAAGCATGGATAGTCTGACTTAGCTTATTTTTCTAACTGAAAAAGCCTCTTTGGAAAAAAATTGTTTGGGAGAAAGGGAGAAACTAGGGAGAAGGTCCACCTGCAATGCTTTGCTCATACCTTCTCTTGCCAAGATGGTTTTCATGACTTCGAAAAATCCCATGGTGGAAAGCTGCCAAACAATTTGGACAATTTCCCAGCTCCACAGTATTTGAAACATCTACACTACCCAATAGTTCCAATTCAAATAAATCGGGAAGAAATGTATAACAAAAACAGCAAAAATAATTTTTCTAAATAGGGCAAATAGCCTGCTAAGGACGAAGTTTGATACCTGCTCTGCTTCTAGACAAAGCGCTGCTGCAAACAAAAACACAACTCCATACAACATGTATTTGGTAGGAAGGTGGTGGGCAGGACATCAATGGCACTCAGAAGTGACAACTCAACTTACAAAACTGGTTCACATGAACATTTCCATGTGGAATTGGTACAAAGGTCAATAGTTAATCTAGAAAGTTTGCATTTGACTTGTTTTGCAGATTAAATGTGATTGTTCTCAAAGAGAGCAGAGCAAACCTCAGCCAATTTACTCTCAAAATTAGCTGCCAGAGGACTTGATTTAAGCAGACAGTGCATGGGTTGGTAATGAGACTGCACTTCAAGATCTACGAGGGCCAAACCACAGAGAGACATCATTGGAAAGCACATCCCAAAGTCCGGCTTTTAGTAACTCTTCCTGATTTATTTGAATTGTGAAAGGAAACTACTAGGTAGTATAGATGTTTAGAAATTCGTGGCTGAAGCTGGGAAATTGCTCTAAATTGCTCCTGACAACTTTTCTCTCACCATGAGATTTCAAATGCATGGGAAAACCCTTCTGGACAGAGAGACAGGGTATGAGCAAAACATTAGATGACATCTTCCCAACTTTGGGCCCACCTACTTTGAATTCTTTTCCAAAGGGGCTTGCTTCAGTTTGGGCTTAAATTATGGCTGATTAAGGATAACCTTCTACCTAACCCATCCTTGAAATTTTCTTTTGGAGGGCCTTTGATTTGGGAAAACTGATTTTGTCACATGATGCAGTAGACAAAGAAGGGAGTCAACCCTTCTCCCCCACAAGGTTCTCTATTCAAATATAACTCCACTGCAAGCTACTATTACTGGGTGTGGGGAGAGCAGTGTGAAATGAGGAGGGATGAACAGAGGGAAGTGAAGGGAGTGACTGAGAGACTGAGATGGCTCACCCACACCTGGCTTGGCTGGGTGTATGATCGAGAAGTCAAAATATTTTAGGTTGTAACCTGGCTTTAAGCATCAGCCCAGCATTAATACCATTGTAATAACTATTTTTTCACGCTTCCCATTATTTGTTCAATTTGGGTTGAAAATTATGCAAAAAGATAATGTGGCTGGATGGACACTAACCAGACAAACCAATGATTCAATTTTTTTTAAAAAAAGGTAACTGAAGGATTAAAAATTAGTAAGTTCAGCCTAATACAAGGCAAGCAATATTGTTTACATACCACATTTCTTATTCCACACTCCTCCAACTATTTGCCTTTCACTTTAAAGCTGCTTAGGCTTAGAAAAAAAAAATCAGGCTGTCAATTAGAGCTGCAATAATGAACAACTAGTCGAAGTCTCTATATGGCATTAAGCCCTGATAATGATGGTTGTAGTTTTATTTTCTTGTGTCTGTGTTCATGGTTAGTGCTCCAGCAATTGTGGTATTTTCATGGCTGTCATAGTTATTTCAATTTTCTTAACTTCTTGTACCACAGCAAAACTCATAATGACATCTAGGAATGTGAACTTTTAATGATGTAGCACAATATATACATTATCTGACAGAGCTGTCATGTCTTGTTAATATTATTTATACTATACACATAATTACCATTGAAAACCCTGCTGCTGATCTTGGCTCCCCCACGCAGGTGCAATGCATAGACATAGGTACAGATAATGTACTTAGTGTAATATTCTTCTCCTACACAGTGTGCCCGTGTGTATGAAAAGGCACAGATGTGAAGTAGCTCAAACACTGTAAACGAAATGGGACCTTGCCTGTTTCCTGCTGAGAGGCATACATATGCCATGTGTGACCAGGCAGGTGGTGGCAGAGGATCCAGTACACTTTGTATGGTTTCTGTGATTCTTGTGGGAGGGAGGGAGTGAATCGATAGTTTCCCACATGCACAGAAACCATACAGAAGTCTATGGATCCTCTGCCACCACCTGCTGGTAGCACATGGCATATGTATGCCTCTCAGCAGAAACAGGCAAGGTCCGTTTCGTTTACAGTGTTTGAGTCATCTTCCACATCTGTGCCTTTTCATACACACGGGCACACTGTGTAGGAGAAGAATATTACACTAAGTACATTATCTGTACCTATGTCTATGACATTGCACCTGCGTGGGGGAGCCAAGATCAGCAGCTGGTTTTCAATGCATATATATGGTGTAAAATAGATATTAACAAGACATGACAACTATGTCAGATAATGTATATATTGTGCTACATCATTGAAGGCACATTCCTAGATGTCATTATGAGTTTTGCTGTGGTATGCAGGACATGCCAAGTTAAGAAAATTGAAATAACTATGACAGCCATGAAAATACCACAATTGCTGGAGCACTAACCATGAACACAAGAACACAGAACTAAACGACAACCCATCATTACTGTTCAGGGCTTAATGCCATATAGAGACTTGGACTAGTTGTTCCATTATTGCAGCTTGCTAGTTGATTTGCACCCTGATTTTTGTAAGCCTAGGCTCTCAAGTGAAAGGCAAATAAGTTCAGAGGGGAGTGTGGAATGAGAAAATGTGGTATGTAACAATATTGCTTGCCTTGTATTAGGCTGAACTTACTAATTTTTAATCCTTCAGTTACCTTTTTTAAAAAAAATTGAATCATCGGTTTGTCTGGTTAAGTGTATCCAGCCACATTATCTTTTTGCATAATTTTCTCAATCCAATATTGAACAAATAATGGGAAGCATGAAACATTATTATTATTTACATAGGTATTAATGCTGGGCTGATGCTTAAAGCCAGGTTACAACCTAAAAATGTTTTAAGCTACCCGTCCATACACCAGGCCAAAGCCCCAGTGTGGGTGAGCCATCTCAGTCTCTCAGTCACTCCTTCACTTACTCTGTTCATCCTATTCATTCACATCTCCTCCCACACCACAGCTAATAGTAGCTTGCAGTGGAGTTATATTTGAATCAGGACCCTTGTGGGGGAGAAGGGTTACACTCCTTCTTTCCATGTACTGCATCATGTAACAAAATCAGTTTCCCCAAATCAAAGGCCCTCCAAGAAGGGTCCCAAGGATGGGTTAGGTAGAGGTTATCCTTCATGCACCATAATTTATTTTTCAAACTGAACAAGCCCCTTTGAAAAGGATCGATTGGGGTAAAGGAGAAACTGGAAGAATGTCCATCTAATGTTTTGCTCATACCATCTCTTCTGTCCAGAAGGGTTTCCATGCATTTGAAATCTCATGGTGAGAAAAGTTGTCAGGAGGGCAATTTGGCAGGATCTCCCAGCTTCACAGCATTTCTAAACATCTATGCTACCTAGTAGTTCCCTTTCACAATTCACATCAGGAACCTTGCCAAGAGCCGCTTTCAGATGCTTTCCAATGATGTCTCTCTGGTATTGTTTGGCCCTAAACGCTTCTAGATCTTGAAGTGCAGTCAAAATCTTCATTACCAACCCATGCATGTCTGCTTTAAATTAAGTCCTATTGAGCTCCTCAGGACTAATTCACAAGTAAATTGGCTTAAGGTTGTTGCTCTGCTCTTCTTTGAGTAACAATCACATTTAATCTGCAAAACAAGTCAATCCAAACTTCTCAGATTTAACTATTGACCTTACTGCATTCCAGCAGTGAAATGTTCCATGCGTAACCAGTTTCTCAACCAGTTGTCACTTCTGAGTGCCATTGATGTCCTGCCCCACCACCTTTGCCTACCAAATACATGTTGTATGGAGTTGTGCTTTTGTTGCAGCAGCGCTTTGTCTCTTAGAAGCAGACAAAGTTGCTCGTCAACCAGCTGATCCACAGCTGTCCCATTATTTAGAATTCTTGCTGTTTTGTTATACATTTCTTCCCTATTTATTTGAATTGGAACTATTGGGTAGTGTAGATGTTTAGAAATACTGTGGAGCTGGGAAATTGTTCCAAATTGTCCTTGGTAGCTTTTCCCACCACTAGATTTCAAAATGCATGGAAAACCATCTTGGCAGTAAAGAAGGTATGAGCAAAGCATTAGGCTAACTCCTCCCCAGTTTTCCCTTTCTCCCAAACAATTTTTTTCCAGAGGCTTTTTCAGTTAGAAAAATAAGCTATCAGACTATCATATGTTACATGAAGGATCACCTCTGGCTAACCCAACCTTTAGTCTGACCCTTCTTTGGAAGTCCCTGCTACATCAGGCACAGCAGAGGGCTACCTATGAAAGAGTCTCCTGAGGCAGTGGCGGCTAGATTGGAGAAGTCTCTTTCCAGAGAGGCCTCCCTTGTGCCTTCTTGAATGTCCTTTCAACACTCAGGAAAGACAATTTTTTTTTAAAAAAAAATCTAGGCATTACATATTTTGCTGTAGCATTTACTGTGATCTAGCTCTGTGCCTGCTCTTCCTTTTTAAATCTTGGTATTGTTTTCTAAAATCTTGATAGGCATTGCTTTCTATTGATGCATATACCATACTGTTTTGCTCCTTTTATTACTGTAGTTTTGAACTTACTGTTTTATTTGATGAACCTTTCTGGTAGCATTTTGTTATAACGTGTCCCCTAAATCAAAGGTGGGGAAAATGTGGCCCTATGGTCTTGCGTAGGACCTTTATCCCATTTTTGTCCCCCAAAAGTCTCCAGGACAACCTCGAAGCCCTTGAGCCCTTTTGACCTCAAATGTTCAAAAGCCCATTGGAACCACCTCAAAATATGATGGTTTGACTTTTTTCCCTCCTCTTCCCAAACCCACCCCTTCCCAAAACCTTACAAAAAGCTCTTCAGATCAGACAAAACTGAAGTGAAAAGTGATTAACAGCCATTCAGGGCTGGCAGTGAGATATCTGCTTCTACAGGGGGCAAAAATTGGCCTCTGTCCTAATGCAGTTGCCTCCCCCAGCTCTGAATAATGCTGATAAATAACTACAATAGTCAGCATCCCTAATTCCTAAAATCTGAAATCTGAAAACCTCCAAAAACCAAAAACATTTTGCTGCCAGCCACCCACTTCTGCCTTTGAGGTGGCAGCTGCAGTGCTCCTGCTCATTTGTCTGCATCTTGGAGTCTCTCTCCAGTCTTGCATTTCATACCCTACACAAGCAGCAAACAAACAAAACATCAGGGGCCTGAAGAGAGATGTGAGGCTGGAGTGAGACAGAACACTCTGTGAAATGCCAAAGAATCCAAATGCAGTACTCAGAACGAATCCATGTATCCCACTATTTCACTGATCCTCAGATCCCTTCTAGCCTCGCATTCCTTTCGCCTTGCATTCTGTCTGTTCGCTACTTCTGTTGTATATGAGGCATAAGGATGGAGAGAGACTGAGGATCTGAGAGACTGAGGCTATAAAGGACCTGATACCTCTATTAGAAAAAAAAATTGTATAGTTCTATAAAAGACATCTCAGGGAGCCAGCCACTGACTTCCACCTTCGAGGCACCAGCTGTAGGGCTCCTGGTCTGTTGATTCACAGGCTCTTCAGAGATTTCCTGTAGAGTACTGTATTTACATATATGCAAATACAGCTATTCCAAAATCCAAACAAATCCCAAATGTAAAACACTTTGGGTCCAAGCATTTTGGAAAAGAATACTCAACATGTGAATAACATTGAATGAACAATGAAGACCTAGAATAATTTGGGTATACCAATGTGGCATGGTTCTTAGTCATTGTTCTTTCTAGGAAGCAGTTGGCAGTGGTAAGTTATTATAAGTGACATGCCTTGCAGTACTTCTACCTTTTGTGTTGAAATCAAGCATGGTTGCCTATGTACACTTGTGAGATGGCAATGACTATGTTGAGACTCTTTTTTCTTTCCCTTAGGGAGAACAAGGACCAGAGAGGACCCCCAGGACTTCCTGGACAAGGGAGAGGAATACCTGGTCCGAAGGTGAATGGAAATCCCTTATTAAAGATCTACAAATGTATATAGATACATGGTTCATAGCTCTCCAGAACCTGGAAATGACAATGTTTATGTTAATGTGTTAGCATTAAACCATAGACTCTTACATCTATAGCTTGAATGCCTATATTCACATCCCTTGGAGTGAGTCCCATGGGACTGAGCTAAACTTCGGAATAGACAATTAATAGCAGGCATAGACATGCTTTGAGCTTGCAGGATCTATTGGATTTACTTTGTATTTTCACCAGATCCTCCTGATAAATGGGAATCAGGTACAGAAGATGCACACTTAGAATTAAGATTTTTAAACACAGGAATTCATTCTGAGTACCAGCAGTGTATGCTGGGGAGGTGCTCTTTTCTTGCTGCTGTTGTTCAGCACTTGGAAAGCAAACATTGCTGATCTACCACAAGTCACCCAGAGATCCATCAGTAGATCACTGCTTATGTTCTTCTGCCAACCTCAATCTGTATGCTTGTTTTCCAAATTCCCCTCAAACCTGCAGAGTGGTATGTTTGCAGTACCTTCCAGACCTTCCAGTATTTGAAAGTGGTGGAGAAATTCACAAAGCCAATGGTGGCTGGTGGCTTGTATGCCAATTGGGTGATGAATCTGTAGTCCAAACTTTAAATGTGCTATCCAAGCCACCAAAGCCTATCTACAATATAGGTTCAGCATCTTTTTAAAACTTTGGATTAAAACACAGACCAGATTTGCTGCTCCACTTATATAGAAGCCTCCAGCTGTCACATCATAAAACTTTCTCCAGACCTATGGAACTGATTCTTTCTGGGTGTAATCTTAAACTATTCTCTCTCAGCCTCATTCTCTAATTTTAATTTCTGGCATTTTAAACACAGGGCGTTATAGGACAAAGAGGTTTGCCAGGTCCACAGGGTCTTCCAGGAGAGGGCACACCAGGAAGTAAGGTAAGAAATTGAACACTGAGGAAGACTTTTGAAAATGGTTGCTGCCCGACTTACAGGACGGCAACGTTGCAGCTTGGGGAGCTCTGGCAGCTGCATGGTCTCCTCCAAGTTCTTCCTTCTCAGCATGCTTCAGGGCTGCCTGCATCCAGATATTCCCCCCAGCAGCCAATGAATTTAAACTCATTGGCTGACTCGTTCCCTTGACCAGAGGCTCCTGCAGTTTTCCCTCTGGCCAGGGAAAGGGCTTTGTTAGGGATGGGCCAATGTATCTTTGGAATCCATGGCAGGGATTCAAAATTCAGGAATCCAAATCCTGTGCTGAAATAGGCAAACCGAATCTTTGAATTCGCTACCAAACAGTTTGTTGTAGACCAAGACTCCTGAAAACCTGGGAGACCAGGACGCCTGAAAACCTGGGAGACCAGGATGCCTGAAAACTTGGGAGACTAGACACAAAAGGGGAGATGGCAAGTAGGTGAATTTTTTCCCTTGGAGTAATAATGGCCTTTGTTAACAATTTCAGAAATTACATCTGGGGTTGTATTTTAAGATATTTAAATTGAACATTTAAGATTTAAGTTCAGCACTTGACTAGAAGGTACAGGCTTGAGATTTCAAGGACAGCTGAAACATTCCATTGCATAGCTCCCTTGCAAAGCTCTTTCAGACACATTTCTGGGGTTTCTAGTTTTACAAGGTATCACAACCTTCTCTGCCAAACTGTGCTAGTGCATCATCAAAACTACAAACCCCAGGATGCCAGAAGGAGCTATGCAAAGAAAATCCAGTTTTGACCTGGATTAGCTCTGTACTCTAGTATGTGGCCCTATTTACATAGGCAGGAAAATGTGGGATTAATCCACATTTTCCTGCCTGTGCAAAAAAGGCCTTCATGTCATTTTCAATCTGGGGAGATCCTGAGGCAAAACTGGGACAATTGTCCTGTCCAGATTTCTTCAGAGGAAGGCTTGCCTTTGCCTAGGCTTTTGCTAAGGCTGAGAGAGTGTGTCTTGCCCAAGATTATCCTTCTTTCCCTTGCTTTTGAAACCCTTTTTAAAAAAAAGGATTGAAAAGATTCGAGATTTGTGAGATTTGTGGATTTCTAGAACCTTCCATGGATTCGGAAAAATTCTGGATTCATCCCATCTCCAAGCTTTATAAGCTGGGGCTCGTCCAGCCAGCTCTCACTTCATTCTGGGCATCTCCCCCTCCGCCCAGTATTATGTGATATCTGCATGCATTTCTTTGTCACAGCTTTGGGGACGGTTGGCGTGGATGGTATGGTCCAGGACTGGTATGTTGGTGCCTCCATGTGAAAGGTGACCCTCCTCAGGTGGTGCAGGGGTGCAACGGCCGTTGGCAGGTCAATGGATGTGGATGCCACCCCTGCACTCAGCGGATTGGCTAGTTTCAGCACCTGCCAGCTCTGGGCACGGCAGGTGCTGATTGGTTGTGCTCATTGGTCAACAGGCAGGTTGGCTGATGCCTGGGTCAGGGACCTATCAAAATGCCAACCCTTGTAACAACTGTAACCAAATAAAGTTGTGGTGGTTTTTTTCCCATATTTTTGTATTTGATGTTTCTTCCTTTAGCAGCCAGGATCTCTCTCTTCTGAGAGTACAGTGACCCTTCTCCCTTTCAATATGCTATTGTTTCAAGGACCAATTTGCTTTATTGCTTCAGGGGGAAGTCCTGTTTTGTTTTTTGTTTTTGTAAATCCATTCAGTTGACAATTGAAGTCCAGGTTGCAAACCTAGTTTATTTGGGTGTAGTCAAACAGGGCAGGATAAAACCAAAATGAAGTAATAATTGCTCTATCCTTCTAGGGCAGGCATATGTCTTCCATTATAGAAGCTCCGGGGGCTTTTTGGCTTTGAGGGCTTCATGTAGTGCTGGCTTGGTGCTCAGGACCATTACACACATGTACAATCTTAGCAACTCCCTCCCTCAGCTATAGCACCTAATGGCCTCCATGTAAGTGGAGTAGTACATCCACTTCAAGTTCAGACTTTAAATGGTCTGAACCCTATCCCAGGCCCTTTCCCCAGGACATTGTTGTCCCACATTGGGGATGGGAGAAGTACAGGACCCAGACCCAGACCCAGATATAGTTTGTGCCCCATCATTCTCCTGTCTCCAGGCTGGCACAATCACACAGCAAATCATTGACAGATTCTTCCCGTCGATGGCTGGCAATCGTGTGCCCTCACTCTCCCCGCACTTACCTGAGTGGCGGAGGGTCAAGAAGTGCAGTGGCCACACTCACTACCCCAGTGCAGCCTGGGACAGTGCCTGGCTGCACTGTGTAAGGAGGTGTGGCCATCGGTCCCCCATTCCTGCAGGCAGCCAGTGCAGAGGGGAATGGTCCTGTCGGCTCCCTTCCCAGGATAGGCTCTACTGGGATTCCAGCAGGATGCCCCCGGGATCCAGTAACCTGTGGAAAGGGCCCCGGAAATAGGTATAATGTCTTGGATAGCTCCTTTAAACTTCAGACTAAAACCTAGAGTGGTTTCACTGCCCAATTGACATAGAAACCACTAGCTGACAATGCTGTCTACTTTCTTCCCCAAGTGATTCAGTGCACATAGGTCTTTCTTCATTGCTGACAGTGGTGGAGAAATAATGATTTATGTGAAATCATTTGTTTTTAGTGGCAAATTAACAGTGATAGTGGGGTTGGTGGGGAACCTGTGAGGAATGACCTTGGAGGCCATGCATTTCTACACACATCTAAAACCAGCCAGATTAACTAAACCGTGTTTACTCTACACACATCTGATTCTGGATAGAAAAGAGCAACACACACACACACAAACACAGAGCAAGTGATTATGAGGCCATGCAAGCTGTAGTCCAAAACAGTAACATTCCCAGTGGGTCAGTTTTCAGACAGGCAGGTCAGACATAACCTGCAGAGAATTTTTGGTACAGAGCAGAAACCTCCTATAGGATGTGAGATGCCATTTCCTCCAGATTTTAGCATTTGTGACTAAAGTGGGAGCAATCGTTTCTCCACCAAGGGCCAGTCCTCTTGGAGAGAAAGCAGCAATTACCAAAAGACAATTCCCCAGGAATACCCTGACCAAAGCCACAGTTTTATTTTCAATATGAAGGGCCAATGAATTGTAAATGTACTTGGAATTGAAATAGCTGCTATAGCAACACTATTTGCTCTATCAGCATGGAGGTTGGGTCATGTTGACCTCTAATGGTATTTTAATGAGAACCTTTATTTAACTCTCTCTACTCTTTAGAACCTAATAACTTCAATCTCTGCTTGTAGGCTTTTATGCCTGGAGCGCATTTTGCTCTACCAGAGTACTTGTCAGCTACATTCAGAAGTCAGTTGCTAGACACCACCATTTGGAAAGCATTTCTTTTACAAAAGAGGTCTTTAACAGATTAATGCTCATCAGATCAATACGTACCAGAATTGTGGCACTCCTTGGTCATCATAAAACTCTGAGACTCAGTGGTTTTGGAGGATTTGGAACCATAAAACAGAATACTATTTCCCATTGTTTAAGCCTGTCGTGACTAGAACATCTCCATATCACTTCAAAGGGCCCTGTTAGAGAACATTGCTTTTAGGGAAATATTGTTGCTGCTAAAACTCACAAACTGAGCCACAGGGATATATTTTCTGTCAGACATGTCATTTAGGGATTCCATATGTAAGTGACAGTAAAGCTGAGGTATTAAAAGGGATAAGATGTCTTGCAAAACATCTGTCACTGTTGTGCATGTTTGTTGTCTCTGTTTGCAAAGAAGACATACGAGTACACCAAAATCCAGGCCTAGCAGCATAGTTGAATCAGCTCTGCATTCTGACAAAAAATCACCTAAATAATTGAGGAATCTGTGGCTGCCCTGTTTTAGCATATGCCATCTTTTGCAAAGCTTCATGTAAAGTCTTAATGCTGCTTGCAGGGAGAGCAAGGAATTCAGGGTTTACCAGGACTAAAAGGCTCCATGGGGATTGGACTACCTGGTCCTAAGGTAAGAGATTGCTCATCTATATTAAAAGCCCTAATTTAAAACATTCTTAAATATCCTAAGCAGACTTGAAAAAATTCATTTCTGGATTACAAATCCATTGTTGGTTGCAGGATTCAAAAGTTATCATCCAAAAACAAAAATTTCCCAAGCTTTGACTTTTAGACAGCCTTGAATTTTGGACCTCAAGACCTGGAAACCCCAAACAGACTAGCAATATAAGGGATTATAAGAACCATAGTCCAAAATATCTGAAGAACCAAAGGTGTACCATACTTGATGTAATACATTCTGGCACCTTTTATATGAGCATTCTATCATGCAGATTTCCTGTCTCATTCACTTGAATTATAGGAAGGGTGCCAACAGTGACATCTTCCACTTGTAATCTGTCCATTCTTGCCCCCGGTTTCTTCTTCCCCACCCTTGTTACAAAATTATCAGAAAGAGAAAACAGCTGAACAATGCCTTTTGATTTGTAGTTCTAGGAGCTTCTTCTATTTGGAAGTTCCTTGTGTCACATACATTAACCACATTTTTCCAAAGATTCTGCAAAGTCAGTTTATGCATCTACAGTTGAACTGAAATGTAAAACATTTCAGAAATCAATGAGGAAAATGCTAATTCTGTCCCTTCCCACACCGGGAGCAATACGTAACTGAACGAGGTGCCCTGCAGAAACATAACCACTGTGTTAGAGAGGGAAGAAGTCAGAGCCCCCAAGCCAGGCAAGAGGTTCCTTGTGTCAGAATGAATGACTCTCAAACCATGGAGTGATTCCAGAATGCTCTTTTAAGATCTTTACCTTGGAGTCTCTCTGCACAGCCACTCCAGGTGGGCTCACACTGACCAGATTCAAGCGCTCTCACACAGAGTCACATCTTCTGAGTGGGTGCACGTGACCCAACCCCACCTGAGCATAATGGCTCAGCTCTGTCACCAGAGTCCTTGGCCAGTGGGACAGCTCCCCCAGCTCCCCTCCTCTCTCCTTTCCCCATTAGTCAGTTCTTGGGAGTTGTTACTGTGCCCCAGAATTGTGTCATGATCTCCGCCACCCAGAGGGTTTTTAATTATGTTGTTCTTGTGGGATCTTCATCATTTTCTTCTCCATCATCTTTGGAAAAAAAATTTATTTCACTTAGCCATCAGCCTGTTCCAGGTGGGTGATCAGAGCCTGTGCACCAAGCTGCTTTTCTTCAGTGTGGAGAGGGCACCATCTCCGGCACATACACTGTGGCTGAGGGAGAAGGTTGATGAGGTATCTATGAAAATGATCAGTGAATTTGTAGAAAGTCAGGACTTGTTGGTGTGATCCACTCAGCCCCAGTCATTGTCACCATGTGCAGCCACAGGCTCACCAGCGTCAGCCCCAGAGCTTCTCCTTGGGCCAGGCTGCAGCCCCAGCTGCTGCTGTTTGCCATCTGAGTCCAGTTGTCTGTCCTGTTGTTTGTGGATGGCAGGGTCATGTTGTTGGTGGGGTGGTGAGTCACTTGTCAGCCAGCTGGGACTGAGTGTTTTGCCTTGCCTGTCTTTTCTTTTCACTGTGCATGGTGGATTAGTTGATCAAGCCCAGTTCAGTGATGTGTTCATGATCATGTTTTTGAACTCAGAACTCTTTCAACTATTGGAAGGACCTTCTGGCTAGCCAGCTTCAGCTCAATATGGAAGTTGAGGCTGCTGTGGTTGTGATTTGGTTAGAAGGAAATGAAGGTGAGGAAGTGTAACAGTACCAGAAACCTGGCCTTCATGAGCTATCATGAGACGTGTTGCCGAGTTATAAAATAAATGAGAAGTCAGCCATCTGGTTCAAAGCAGTTCTTATGAGGTGATAACTGATTAGTTTAGGTATTGTACATATAGCTCTACAATACAATAAAATGTTGCTCTGCTTTATTTGAGTTGATGAGGTGTGTCTGAAACAATGCATCACCTCCTTGTTTTTATTGTTTCAAATTGCCATGTACTACTCGTGTACTTGCAGCTTAACTGCTTTAGATAAAATAACAAAGCAGAGAACTGAGAACTTTCAGTTATACAGAACAAGCTCCATCTCATTAATAGCTTCTTTCACTTGTAATTTAGTATTTAGTGGTCCAAACTCTGTTATGTGATCTCTAGATTCTTCTATAATTGTGGACACATTTGACCCATTTGAATATCTCCTTACATTTACCAGTTGCTTCCTTTTATAGATACTTTTCTTTTCTATCAATAGGACTGTGTTGGAGTCCTTTCCACATGTGCTTTGCAGTTTCTGTGTAAATTAACTGTAATAGCTTTGTGGTCACCTGTCCCAATCAGTGAAAATTAATGTTCATATATTGTGCAGTATATTTTAGGCAGTACCACAAACCCAGTGTCACCTCTGTGGTCAGTTCTATCACCAGCTGTTCTGTGGCACAGGAATGGCAATATAAACTGTTCACAATTTAACAAGGACATACATTAATTGCTTACAATGTAAGTGATAAGTCAAAGTGGCTCATTATTATCACAACACTGAGTATTCTTCTAGACCTTCTATCCACTCTCCCTCTCAAGATCCACCTGAAAATTTAGGTCAAGAGCGAAAGGGAAATGTCCCAGTATTGATTATTTCCATGTTTTTAAAATACCGTTATTTCCAATAATATTATTTCCAGTGTTTGGTATTGTCTCTTAGAGTGATTCTGTGAAGGGTTGTTAAGGTTTCCAGCTTTCTCAACATGATGCATCCCCAACAGAAGCAGCAGCATTTCCAAGTTCCCCTAAACTGTCATTCCTGTAGAGTTTCCTGATAAACAGGAAAGTATCTCCTGTCAGTTTGTTTAGTTTCTTCACAGGCTGTGGGGAACAAGGAGCTCTTGTGCCATAGGAAAGAAACAGGAAGGTGTAACAGCAGGGCGAGAGCAAGCAGAGTAGAAATGTGTTGGAATGCAAGGTTGGGTGGGGATTGCAGTCAAACAAGAACACCCACATGAGAATATGGGAGGCCTATAGAGAAGCAGGGGGTGTGCCTTCAGAGGATAAGATGAAGCAAAAGAAGACAGGGATCTGCCGGGTAGTTGTGAGTGGTCTTTACATAGTCCCTCCGCTTTCATAGTCTTAACCCATATCTTGGATACTTGTGCCACTAAGGATCCACGTTGCAATAGCCCCTTTAGTCCCCTTCCCAGCACATCCACAACCAGCCATGCACTTTCAGTTTCTTCTGCTGTATACTACACTGTCACTTCTGTTCTCCCCACCACCGGGTTTCTACTTTTTAGCACTTTCTTGTGTATTCCTGTTCCATGTATTCATGTCTGTCTGTGCACTTCTCTCATTTTTCTTTTATTTCTCTTCCACATCATTGCTGCTTATTTCATCCTCATTCATATATCATTTTCAGTTTTAGTTATTTTCTTTAATATCCTTCATTGTATTTTCTTACCCTCTTTTTGTGGGCAATCTTTCATGAGCTTCAAATAAAACAATGTTAAGGGACAAAGTCTATCCCTTCACATGATTTTACATGTAGTTAAGTTAAGGAGAGAAACATAACACAACAT
>CAOKZL010004909.1:0-15360 GCA_948472985.1 Iguana delicatissima | reverse complement strand
AGGTAAGTGACAATTTACACATGAAATTTCCCCCCTGAATGTTAGGCAATACTTTGCTGATTTGTTTTTGCTGAGCATATCTCCTTTTCCCACTTCCTCCCTTTGTCATCTGCTCATTTCAAATAGTTGCAAATAATACAAAAGTGGTCCACATTCTCATGAGCTTGTTATTAACCTGCCATGTAGCTGCAACATAAAAATAACTCCCAACCCAGCAGAAACCAGTGCTCCATTATAGTGGTACTGTAATTTTTTTTTTCTCCTTCTAAAAAGATCAAAACTACTTAAATAAGTAAAAACATATTAAACATCATCTCAAGAAGTTCTATGTGTATGCATTTGCATGAAGTAATGAGACCCAAAGGCCTCTATGATAGTGAAAACTTTATTTGGGTGCCTAAAAGAAATGAGTGTTGTGTGTGCAACTGAGTCTCCAGGAGGGGATCTCACACTTGGGGGTACCATGGCTAGAGGTGCCCTTTCCTATGTCCCAACACAATGTACTGACTCACTGCTGGAGCACAGGAGGCTACCCACAAATCAATCCTCTGCAGGCACATATGGGGAGACATGTCTCCTTAAACGTTGAAGTCCCAATACGGTTTTAAATGTCTTAATTACAAGGGACCTTCTCACTCACAGCTCTGGGAAATTGTTTGCAGCCAGTTTGATTTATTCAAATCATCACACACTGTTTATAGAGGTATGTCCAGTCAGCAACTGAGCTACGGGCTGTATGTCACTTTCAAATTTTCTTTCAAGGGAAGCCCCACGTAGTGTGCTTTACAGTAGACTAATTGCAGGTTACTTGAGTGCATTAATGATTGCAACTAGGTTTCTGTCTTGTTCAAGAAAAGCCACAGGTGACTCCAAAGCAGGCACCAAGCACTCCAACCCACAGAGCTCCACTGGGATTTCAGTTTACAGGGGATAAGATCTAAGAGTTCTCCTTTGAAGCTACAGCCTACTCCTTCAGAAAATAACTAAAACCCCATTCAAGAGCAGGCTGTCTCACTCACTTCCACCCCATACACCTACTTGTTCCCATTATACATTTGAGCTTCAATTTATTTGCCCTCCAGGTCCAGAACCTGCAAAGTTCAAGCTGACTGTGATCAGCAAAGAGAAATAGAGCTGAGTGTCATCAGCACACCAACGGCATTTGACATTGTGCCTATTTTGTCACACTAATCTCACTTTTGAATTGTTCCAATTTCTCATTGAATGCAAATCCTTTCTTCCACCTCCTCATTGTCGTCTGGAGTCAATTGGCAAAGGCCCAATGGCCCTCCAGCTCCAAAACTGACATTATTAACACCACTTTGTTATGCAAATCGTCGCCATTCGTTTTATTTCTCGTCTTTTACTTGTTATAATATATTTGGGAGGGGTAGTGCCACTTCCTATTGTATTGCTACCCTGTAATTGGTATCTTTTTGGCAGGAGCCCCCCAAACTACCAGCAGCAACAAGCAAAGTTGGGGGAAATTAGCCGGCAGACTCCCAGCAATTGAGAGAGGCAGGGCAACCAGCAGCCACCCTTTATCCTGATGCACACAGTTGTCAGGCTCAGTGAGGAGGAAACGGCTTCAAACAATAATGAAGATTTATTAAACAGTTATTAAGAAACACAAACACACTCCTAACTTAATAAGAAGAGAATTTCAAGGGGGTGTCATATCACTGTCCTGAGTCCCTGGAGGCCCTGATTGCAGCAAAGAGGAAGTGTTTGCCATGAATTTGCAGGGAATCTGCTGGCCAACTTGGAGACAAGGCAAGCTGAAGTTCGGGCTATCTCGGCAAGAGTTCCAGAGAGCTTCCAGTGAGAGTTCCAGCGGGGGTCCAAAGAGCTCTCTAGCGGCATTTTTATAAGGAAGCAACAATCAGAGCAGTTGGTCTTGGGAAAAACAATAGATTTTGGGTTGGAGACAAAGCCTCCAAAAGGTCAGAAATTGCATGGTTTAGTTTAAAGTTTGAATTGACAATAGTATAGCCAATACTAATGGTTGCTAGCTCGGCAGTTAAGTACTTAGCTGGCCAGGATGTCCCAGGCAGAGGATCCCTTTGTGGAAGCGTGCATATGTAATACAATTGGTGATATCTTGGCTTAGTTTGGCTAGAGCAGCAAGCACAATAGCCATGTGGGCTTTCACTTTGCTTCGGCGGTCTCATAAGTTATGGTGGTGGTAGACTAAGGGTTATTTGGGTATCAAAATTGATAATTTTTGGTCACCAAAGCCCAGGCCATATATTGTGGTAACAGTATGTGTCCGCAAAACCTGTAACATGTAAAATAATTTGTTTTCTGAAAGTTTCATAATATTGTTTGAAGAAAAACAATCTTATAAAGAATATATAAGAAAGTTTTATTATATTTGAAACTTTTTGCCAGGCAAATTATAGTACTGTATTCCACTTTAACTGCCATAGCAGCATCTGAAAGATAATTTTTTGAACCGTTGTTTGGAGAGGCAATAGCTTGCTGGCTGAGAAGCTCAAATCTCCCTGGGTTTACATTCCACTGGGATAGAACCATGGAAATTAATGTGAAACACAGTCA
This sequence comes from Iguana delicatissima, assembly GCA_948472985.1. NCBI lineage: Eukaryota > Metazoa > Chordata > Lepidosauria > Squamata > Iguanidae > Iguana > Iguana delicatissima. Next base: position 12,801 of record CAOKZL010004909.1, on the reverse strand, counting down.
CAATCGCATATAGTGCTGAAGGGCCCCGGGAAGGGGCTGAGGCAACTACCTCACTCCCACAGGTCAGATTGTTTGCTCATGAGCATCACAGCGTTGTTTAGATATCATGACAAAACCTGCCAGAAATCTTCTTTATGAAGCTGCTGCTTGGTTTCTCATTGATTAGAGGTGCCAGGGTTGAACTGCAAACATACCTCACAAATCAGCCCTGAATCCCGCTGTTTCTTTGGTCTGTCTTCTTCCTTTTCCTCATCATACTACCTACTTCTACACATAAGAAGATACATTTATATTCCTGTTCATAAACCAACCTCTCCACAAAGTGTCTGTCACCTATACATTCATTCCTGTCTTTTTGCTCCTACATTCTGCTATTTTGCAAATAGTAAAAGAGCCTAGGAGAAAGGTGGTGGAGGAGAGAGGAAAGTTCACATTTAAATGTATTTTAGATCAATTTTCTGATGGAATACATAAGTCAAAAACAGCAGATTTTGAAAATGAATTTTGACTTCAATCTAGGCTGTGTACCTACCCAAAGCTGGGGGTAATAGATCAATAAATACATCTTTTTCACTTTTTTTTTTTTGCCAAAATCGTATGCAACATTTAGAGGTGCAAAAATGAAAAAGTTAGTTTATTCAGAAGTCCATATCAGACTTCTCACCATCAATTTCTTCATCAAGTAGTTGGTTGAGGGAAGCCGCCAGTGGTCATTAGAAAAGTCACAGAATCTTGTTTGTTCAAATTCTGTGCATCTTCAGTTAGGGAGCTCGAATTTGGCAGAGTTGGGAAACACGTCTGGAGAGTTATGGTAAATACTATGGTACCCATAATAAATAAAAAACCGAGAGTGCTTTCATGTCCCCAAGTTGCAAAGCCAATGGCTGCCTTACCACTAGATAAATGTCTCAGCCATTGTGTAAACTCAGTACTTAAGTCTCATGTTGGCTACTCATGTACCCTAATCTACAAATTTCAAAACAACTTTGGCACAGAGAACAATCAAAGGCATATCCTCTTGCAAAACTATCCTATGTTTGACATGCTGCTATCCAATCCAAATCTAATTAAATATAAACCATAAGAAAGAGACCAGGGCCTTGAATATTTCTGATTACAAGCAGGTCAGCATAATACAATTATTTCTCCAGCTGAGACCTATTTATTTGCTCTCTCAAATTATAAGCACAGGGCGTCTTATCAGACTGCAGTGGCCCATGCTCAGCTCTGAGACAGAAGTAGTAGGGTTTGTCACATGCCCATCACGAATCTTACCCTATTCCTATATTAAAGATGCTCTCAGCCAAGAGGAATGGCTTAAAGTTGGGGATCCTGCTGCTGTCAGGGTGCAGCTCTTGGAGGATGTGGTCTGTGTCCCAAGAAGACCCATTCTGCTGGATACTGGCTCTGGCCTCGATATTTGCAGTGGACTTTGAACTGCCACTTTAGACCAAGTTCCTTTGTTGATAACTACATCTAGAAAATAGAAGGACATCCCCCTTGAATACTAGGATATGTCTGGTAAGGAACATCTGGTCAACAGGTATTTGGTAATTAATGAGGAAAGAACACACACTTGACAGTTTGCTTTTGCCCAACCCCTACCCAACAAGATTCCTGCCCTCTCCCTCCTGCTCAGCTCAATCCAGCTTCAAATTAATTCTCAAGGACTTTGAACTCAGTTTACACAAATGCTGAAAGAGCCTGACAAGAGGAAAGTGATAGGAGGAAAAGAAACTAACAGTTCCTCAAAAACGCTGAAAATGGATACAGAGGATTATTCCAGGATCATCCCTGCCAACAGGATATTTGGGAGGATATAAGGTTGTAGGAAGGTAGTAATAGGAAAATAGAAATACATGTGCAACACTACAAGGGAGAATAATTCATCAGGAAATAAAGTGGTTGAAGCTACAGGGCAGCCATATCTCCTGATGGGGAGGCCACCTTTTTGTTGTTTCTTCCCTCTGCAAATAATAATTTTAAGGTGCTACATTTATTTTGATATCCGGCGTATCAAATGAAGTGTTATTCTAAGTGGTTCTCAATGTATTTTTAGCTGCACCAACAAGCTGGGTACTCATTTACTCCAACTTATCAAAGGATGGAGTTTGAGCCTGGCAGCAACAACTTATATCTTGTGGTTCAATACTGCATTGTCTCATGGCGCCATGACTACTCTGAAACTGAGATCACGTCAATGTGCGGTCCCTATGTCTAGCTATATAAATAGGCCGGGAGACTTAATTGCTCAATTGGTGCCATTGCTCTAGGCATCTCACTGAGACTCCAGTGCTACAGAAAAAAGGCAAATGTTCGCTTCCTCTCTTCCTCATTTTGTCATCATCAACCTCTATGTTTTACTTGAGAACTGAATAAAATAAATATCTCACTAGGGCTCTCTGGACCCAAGCCCACAAAGTCCTGAGTAATCGGTTTTTACACTAAGATTTGTATGTGCTGTTCTTTATAGCTTTATGTAGTACTTTTCACTTTTAAATAGGCTCCACAACTCATAGATTTGAATATTTGTGGGACATATATATAGATATACAGACAGTAGGTCTCCATTATCCGCTCCTTCAGTCATCCGGCACCATCTGATGTCTTACAAATGGCTTGGGGGCCGTGGCCGTGCTCACTCCCTGTTTGCCTCAGACACCCCCAACATGTGGCTGGCGACGGGTCAGGATAGCCCTCCGGTATTATCCAGATTTTCGGCTATCCGATGTTAGCTGCCCGTTTATGAGACTCTACTGTATGTATGTATGTGTGTGTGTGTGTGTGTGTGTGTGTGTGTATACACACATACATACATACATACACATACATATTTCGGTGTGATAAAAAAAAATATGTTCACTTCCGGTGGAAGTAGACTGTACTCATGCTGGACTAGAGATTGAGAGAAGTGTTCTCATATTCAAAAAAATTTTTTGTAATTTTTTATTTTTATTTTGTGTTTTTGACTTTCACAGGGCCTGTGCCCAACACCTGCAAAAGTGGCCTTAGTGTATTTTATTTATGCTTTAGTCTTTTGAGTTCTTTCTCATTGTTAAATATTGTTATAAATAATCTGGGAGGCAAACTTGGGCACTGTTCCACTCTACCACTTTAATCCTGGACCTTGGGTATAGCTCACTAGCAAGATCTGCTCTTAAATTCCCACAGTGTATGGAGCTACTGTAGTGCTGTAGCATTGTGTAAAGTCAGCACTGGTTGCTCTGCACACTGGGTGTGGCTTCCACTGTTAGTATAGGTCTACTAGAAGCCCGTCAGGATCTGAAACCTACAGAAACCTACTGGATGGACTTTGAGCAAGTCACAGTTCTCAGCTCAGAGGAAGGCAAGGCAAGCCCCCCTGTGAAAAATCTCTTGTTATTTTTAACTCATTATAGGTTAAGTTTAGGTCACCTATAAGTTAGAAATGACTTCAAGGCAGCAAGAGACAATACAGAAGCCTGAGTAAGGTAGGCTGCATGAGGACACACAGTGCCAAGAACCCTCCCTCCCTTCAAACCCTGCAAGTTAACCTTGCCCACAGATTCTTTATTTATTATAAAGTAAGAATATCTGGAGCAAGGTTAGCTCCAGGTTTGAAGGAAGGAGGGTTCTTGGCAGTATCTGCTGGTGGGCCCCCTTCCTACTTTACTCAGGCTTCTGTATTGTTGTTGTTGTTTGCCTTCAAGTCATTTCTGACTCACTGGTGACTTGGTCCTCACCTATCATGGGGTTTTAATGGCAGAATTTTTCACAATGGGGGCTTGCCCTTGCCTTCCTCTGAGGCTGAGAAACTGTGACTTGCTCAAAGTCCATCCAGTAGGTTTCTGTAGGTTTCAGATCCTCGGGCTTTGACAAGTAGACCTATCTAACAGTGGAAGCACTTCATTTAGCCCAGTGTGCAGAGCAACCATGTTAACTTTGCACAATGCTGCAGCACTAAGATAGCTCCATAGCACTGTGGGAAATTAAGGGCAGAATCTTGCTAGTGACTTATGCCCAAGGCTGGATTAAAGTGGTAGAGGGCCTGGGAACAGTGCCAAAATTTGCCTCCCACATGTGTCAGCTGATGTGGCATAGAAAGAACTCAAAGACTAAAGCATAAATAAAATACATCTGAATACCTGATTTTGCAGGTGTTAAGGGGCACAGCTCCTGTGAAAGTGGGAAAAAACACAAATAAAAATAAAAATTACAAAAAAAATTTTTTTGAATCTGAGAACACTTCTCTAGGAATCTCTAGGTCCTCCAGCATGATTCTACAGTCTACTTCCACCGGAAGTGAAACATATTTTTCTGTGGCAGGGCAAATATGTATGTGTATGTATGTATGTATGTATGTGTGTATACACACACACACACACACACACACACACATACATACATACAGTAGAGTCCAGAACGTGCAGGCCCATAGTCGGATAGCCGAAAATGTCGGATACGGAGGGCTATCCTCACCCGTCGCGGCCGCCATGTTTGGGGGCGTGTCTGGGGGCGCAGAAATTACAGCCACGCCCCCAAGCAGCTGTGACGTCGCATAATCCAAAATGTCGGATGACTGAAGGACGGATAATCGAGACTCTACTGTATATATGTATATATATGTCCCACAAATATTCAAATCTATGAGTTCTGAACCTGTAAAAGTGGAAGGCCCACTGTACATAAAGCTATAAAGAACAGCACATACAAATCTTCATGTAAAAACTCATTCTCAGACTTGTGACTTCAGTAAAACTAGGAGCCTAGTCAAGTGTATTTTATTCAGTTTCTCAAGAAAACATAAGAGGTTGATGATAACAGAAAATGAGGAAGAAGAGGAAGCAAACAGTACCTTTTTCTGTAGCACTGGAGTTCTCAGGTCAGATGCCTAGAGCAATAGCACCAATTGAGCAATTAATACTACAGCCCCATCATGCTGACATAGGGGTCAGTTACATTGGCGGGGTACCCATTTTTTCAGAGCCCTGGTAGCGCAGTGGTTAAATGCCAGTACTGCAACCACAAGATTGTGAGTTTGTTCCTGCCAGGCTCCAAGGTTGACTCCATCCTTTCATAGGTCGGTAAAATGAGTACCCAGCTTGTTGGGGGCAATTAGCTAAAAATACATTGTAAACCACTTAGATAACACTTAGTTGATAGGCGGTATAGAAATAAATGCTATTGCTATATATATTGCAGAGGGAAGAAAAACAACAAAAGGCAACCCCATCAGGAGATATGGCTGCCCTGCTAGCTTCAAGAGCTTGTATACCAGCTTTATTTCCTGATGGAGATGACATTTGCTACTTCCCCTCTCATGTTGAGTTCCTTTCTCCTCATCTTCCTCTATTACTACCTTCTCAACTGCCTTTTCATATCCTCCAACTGTCCTGTTTTGGCAGGGATAGTCCTGACAATCTTGTCATCCCACTTTTTGTTTGCCGCTTTTAAAATGTCCCAGTTTCTTTTTCCTCCTATCACTTTCCCCCTTTGTCCTCAGCTTACTTCACATCCTGTAAACTGAGTTCAAAGTATAAAGTAATTTGAACTCAATTAACTCAGCAGGGAGAGAAGGAGAGGACAATCTTGCCTTTCTGAGTAGGTTCAGGCAAAAGCAAACTGCTGCAAATTGTGTGTTCTTCCTCATTAATTACGTTTGCCTTCTTGACCAGATGTTACTTGGCCAGACATCTCCTGAGTGTTGGAGGGAATGCCTTCTCCTTTGCTGATGTAGTTATGCCAACAAATAGGAACTTGGTCTAAAGTGGCAGTTCAAAGTCCAGTACGGGATCTCGGGGCCAAGAACCATCCACAATGGGTCTTCTGGGGACACAGACCACATCTACTCTCCAAGGCTGCACCCTGGGATACAGGCCTGATCCCAACTTTACTCATGCTGTCACTGTAGGTCTCATCTTTAATATAGGAATAGGGTAAGTTCGTAATAGGGCAATACTACAAACCCTACTTCTTCTGTCTCAGACTGACATGGCAGCTCCCCAGTCTGATAAGACGCCCTGTCACTATAATTTCAAGACAAATAAAATAGTTCTCAGCTGGGAGAAATGGCTGGTGACTTATGCTAACCTGTGCTGTTGATGGGAAACTTCAAGGCCCTGGTCTTCTTTCTCATGTAGTTCTTTATGCTCTAAATTAGATTTGGATTGGATAGCAGCATGTCAAACATAGGATGACTTGCAAGAGAGGGCTGTCCTTTGATTGTTCTTGTCAAAGGACTTTTCTTTGTAAATTTGTAAATTAGGGTACATGGTCACCAACATAAATCGTGCTCAGACTGAGTTACAGCAATCACTGAGACATTTAGTCTAGCTAAGGCAGCCATTGGCTTCCATTTCAGGAGTGCAGTGAAAGCACTCTGGGGGTTTTATTTTAGACTCCAAAGGTAGCTGTCCAAGAGACTGAACCTTGTCACCCCGAAATAGGTTTAAAACCTTGGACAGCTCTTTTAAAGTTTGCAATAAAAAACCAAGAGCACATTCACCACACCACTGGCATGAAAGCTCCGGCTACTGTTGTTAATAGCATGTATTATGGGTGCCAGTAGTTGTTCCATAACTCTAGCAGACGTGTTTCCCAACTCTGCCAATTGAGCTCCCTACCAGTATGTGAGGATTTGAAGAAAACAAGAAAAATTGTGTAACTTGCTAATGACCACTGGCACTTCCCCCTGACCAATTTGCTTGAGTAAGAAGATCGTGGTGAATTCTGATATGGACTTCTGAATAACTAAACTCTTTGTATATTTTGCACCTCTCTAAATGTTGCGCTGCGATTTTTGGCAAAAAAAAAAAAAAGTGGAGAAGGATATTTCTATCTATTAGATATACCCAGCTTTGCGTATACACACCTGCATACAAAATCAAAATTCATTTTCAAAAATCCTGTATTTTGACTTATGTATTCCATCAGAAAATTGATCTAAAGTACATTAAATGTGGCTTCCCATCTATCTCCTTCACCACCTTCTCCTCCTTCTTCCTATTTGCAAAATAGCAGATGAGGCAGAAAGAGACAGGAATGAATGTATGGGTCAACACTTGTGAAAGTATTATGGACTGAATATAAATGTATCTCTTATGTGTAGAAGTAGGGTGATTGTGGGGAGGGAAGGAAGTAGAGAGCAAGGAGATTAACCATGGCTCATTTGTAGAGCGCATGTTTTGCAGTTCAACCCCTGGCACCTCTAATCAAATTGAGAACCAAGCAGCAGCTCATAAAGAAGATTTCTGGCTAAGACCCTGGAGAGCTGTCATCAGATATATTAAACAACGCTGTGATACATGCAAACAACGACCTGGGAGTGAGGATAATTGCCTCACCCTTTCCCAGGGCCCTTCAGACTACATCAATATAGCACTGTGTTTCCACATCAATTTCTATGGCTATCCAGTGGAATCCTGGGATTTGCAGTTCAAAGAGGGAGATTTATAATTCTCTAGCCAGCAAGCTCTATTGCCTCTCCAAACAACAGACTCAAGAATTCTCTGGGATGTTGCTGTGGCAGTTAAGTGGAATACAGTACTATAATTTTGTAGTGCAAAAAGGGCCCCAATCTTAGAATAAAACTTTCTTATATATCTTTTTATAAGATTGTTTTCTTCAAACAATCTTATAAAACTTTCAGAAAAACAGGAACCATCTTTTACATGTTACAGGTTTTGGGACACATACTGTTACCACCGTGTACTGGCCTGGCCTTTGGTGAACCAAAAGATATCATTTTGATATCGCAATTCAGCCCTAGTCTGCCACTCAGCCAAGTGTTTGTGAGGCCCGCCGAACAAGTGCGAAGCTAGGCATGGCTATTGCTTGCTGCTCTCACCAAACTAAGCCAGATATCACCAATTCTGCTTTAGGGGACCTCCCAAAACAAACACCTTCATTACATATGCACGCTACCACAAAAGGATCCTCTGCCCTAGAGGACATCCTGGCCAGCTAAGTACTTACTGCGAGCTAGCCGCATTTACGTACTGGCTATACTATTGCTCAATTCGGACTTTAACTTAACCACGGACCCTTACCTTTTGGAGGCTTTGTCTCCAACCCAAAATCTATTGTTTTTGCCCAAGACCAGACTAGCCTGCGTTTGTTCTTTCCCTTATAAAAATCCCCGCTCAGAGAGCTCTTTGGACTCTCTGCTGGAACTCTCACTCCTAACAACTTCTCTGGAACTCTTGCCGGATCACCCGAACTTCACTTTGCCTTGCTGCCGCTCGGTTCAGCAGATTCCCCTCTGTTCGCCACGCTGAGCTTCCTCTTCTTCAATCAGGCTTCTCCAGGACTGCAGGACAGGTGGCGTATCGCCCATTCCCCTTGAAATTCTCTTTTCCTTTCTAGTTAGGAGTGTGTTTGTGCTTTTCTTTAAGAACTGTTTAATAAATCTTCATTATTGTTTGAACCATTTGCCTCCTCACATCTGACCTGACGCTGTATACATGGGGTAAAAGATCCTGCTGCGTTGCCTCTCGTTAGCCAAGAGAGTGCTCCAGCTAATTTCCCCCAACTTTGCTTGTTGTTGCTTGGTAGTTTGGGGGCTCCTCCCGGTACCCCCAAATTACAGGGTAGCAATACAATAGGAAGATAGCACTGCCCACCCAAATATATTATAACAAGTAAGCGAGCAAGAAGATAAAACAAATAGGCAAACAGTGATTTAGTAACAAAGTGGTGTTAATAATGTCACTTTTGGAGCTGGAGGGCCATTGGCCTTTAATTTGACTGAAGACAGGCAACAAAATGAGGAGCCATGAAGGGAAAGGATTTGCATTCAATGAGAAATTAAAACATCAAAAGTAATTATGTAGCAAAATAGGCACAATGTCAATGCCATGAGCGTGCTGATGACACTCAGCTCTATTTCTCTTTGTCATCACAGTCAGCTTGAACTTTGCAGGTTCTGGACCTGAGGGCAAATAAATTGAAGCTCAATCCTATTAAGATGGGAACTCTGTGGACCGGTGGGTCTTGGGTCCAGGAAGTGAGTAGACAGCCTGTCTTGAGATGGGTTTCACTATTCCTGAAGGAGTAGGTGTGTAGCTTGGGAGAACTCTTAATCTCATCCCTGTCACTGGAGGTCCAAGTGGACTGTGGTTCAGAGTGCTTGGTGCCTGCTTTGGAGTGCCACCTGTGGCCTTTCTTGAACAGACAGAACCTAGTTGCAATCATTAATGCACTGGTGACCTCCCAATTAGTCTACTGCATATGACGTGGGTGCCCTTGAAGAAATTTGAAAGTGACATACAGCAAATTTAGTAGTCAGTTGCTGACTGCAATACCTTCTTATAGACAGTATATAATGGCAGTTTGAAGACAAATTGAACTGGCTGCCAATACATTTCCAGACTGAATGCAAGGTGCTTCTGATTGACATTTAAAACCGTATTGGGACTTCAATACTTAAGGGAGCATCTCTCCCCCATAGTTGCCCTGCCAGAGGATTGAGTTTTGCTGGGTCCTTCTCCTTCTTTCTTAGTGTTTAAGCAGTGAGGTCAGTACATTGTGTTGGGACATAGGAAAGGGCCTTCTCAGCCATGTAGATCTGAAGTGTGCTGTCCCTTTCCCTTGGAGACTCAGTTGGCACCAACACTCATTTCTTTAGTACCAAAGAAATTTTTGGCTATTCATCAAGGCCTTTGGGTCTCATTACTTCATCCCAAAGTATATAGAAACTTGTTTTTAACTCATGATGATGTTTAATATGTTTTCATGTATGAGTAGTTCATCTTTTGATATTGGAGGGGCAGCAGACTCCAGGAAAGAAAGAAATCAGAGATTATACAACTAGAAATGAAGCATCTGACTTTTGCCCAATTAGAGCTTGGGTTAGGCAATATTTTTATGTTGCACTTACATGGCAGGTTAAGTAGCGTGACATAGAATGTGGACCACTTTTGTACTATTTTGCAACTATTGAAATGAGCAGATGACAAAGGGAGGAAAGTGGAAAAAGAAGGAGATATGCTCTAGAAAACAAATGGCAAGGTCCTTCCTCCTAACATTGAAGTCTTCAAGAGGGGGGAAATTTCATGTGTGAATTGTCACTTACATTAACAGTTCTTCTCTGTGTGTAGGAAAAGCTGCCTGGCCAAAATAGGTTCTTGAACTCAGATTCTACTGCAGATACTGCAAGACAGACTACAGACATAGACAAGCAAGTGCTAGCCTAGCTGACTCCCTAGGTGTGGTCCAGAGTGAACTTTATCAGGTGCTAAACACTGCTAAATTTGAATGCCTGGATATTTATATGAAAACCATCGTCCTACATAGAATAACAGGAGTGAAGTTGTACCTTCAAGGTCATATTAAGGAGCATTTAAACAGGGAAAACCCCATGGAATCCTAACAGAGTTCACATAATCAGAATACATTGGAATGAATAGTGTAAACACAGCTCTGTCCTTTTAAAAAGACTTCATACATTGTTCAACTAGGACTGGTACTGAGGAGGTGTAAACATGTACCAAACAGTTTCTGTTAACCAGAACTTGGACTTCATCTGCATTCTTTCCAGAAAAACAAGGACTTTCCTGCCAACCTTCATGCCTTGGTAATCCTATGGCCTGATTTCTAGGTTGCACTTTCGATAGAAGCAAATTTGTAAATGGTTGGTAACTGCAATTTGCCTATTCACCAGGGATTCTGAGGTCACTAGCCATATTGGCTAGCAGGGCCTAGGAGTTATAGCCCAAGGACCCATATCCACGCCTCTGCTTGTTACCCATTGCAATCAGTCCTCTAGGGGAAAAGAAAGAGGAGTTTTTTAAAATTTTCTCTTTTATATTACTGTGTTTTAATCTTTGAGGAAAAAATTGTGTTGTGTTTAGCCCACACCAGAAATATTTTTCATGCATGTTTGCCTTTGTGCATGCTCTGAAATGGAGACTACCAATGCAAAATAAACAGAACAATTTGCTGTTTCTTTTCTGGACAGACAGTAAAGCTGGAGAGGGGACCTGATTGCAAAGAGCAGGAGACTGGAAAAGAGGATAAAGAAGGACTTGGGCAATGTTACAAAATTGTTGTCAGCGATGGAACTGAAAAGCTGAAAGGCAGCTTGGAAATAGCAGGAAAGGGAAGTCCTGGAGAATCACACAGGTCCATTGTCTGTGGTACCTGCTGAATGTGGCAGGGTTTCCTCCTGCCTGGAACGGTTTGCTTCAATCTGACAGCAAGTGGGCATTTCAGATTTTTCACTCCTCTGCAAAACCAGTGAAGCATGAGGTGGCTGAACAATTCCACAATTTTGAAGGGTGAGGGGCTTTCTGAACCCATCTTAACTAGGCTTCCTGTTCTAGATATCAGATAAAACTATTTGCCCTAGTAGATGGTCTTTCATCAAAAACAGAGGATGGGAGTTTTCTAGCAGCTTTGATCAGATGTTCGTTTGGTAGAATGGCAGAGTGTTTGTGAATAATTATATCTGACATGCTGGCTGCACTCTTTCCTGGAAAAACAGGGACTTTCCTGCTGTCGTTTGTACCTTGGTAACCTTATTGCCTGATTGTTACAATATGCTCTCCATAGAATGAAGCCTAAGATGTGGTGCAAGTTTCTGTGGTTTAACTGTTGAGATGAAGGGAATTCTAAGAGAGTAAGACTCCAGTGCACTGCTTAGAGTTGGTATGTCATATTTGACATAAGATTCAGAACAGGGATGGTGGCAAATCTAGCTTGGTTCAGATTTGAAAACCAAATTTTCCTTTCTCAAATTAATTAAATTATCCTGGAATACAATTATCTCAAGGTTTCAATTATCCTTCACTTTTGATACCTCACCAGATGTTGTGATATCAATGCTAATACTTGCATTCTTTATAACAATTTAGAAAAGCAACAAAGGGAGGGCCTACTCAACCAAACAATGTTGCTCTGCTGGTGAAAGGAGTGAAACTGAACAGACAGTAGCTTGACTGACTGGGACAAATATAGTGCATGGGAGGGGGGAGCTCCCACCATGCTACCCAGCTCTAGAACTTTCTGAATGAGGTCTCTGTACAGATGCAAAACCCACAGAGACCATGAAAAGAACAGGAGACTGTATGTAACTATGAATGCAATGTAGGATCTTGGTCCGTATTTCCTCTGTGGTTTGAAATTTCAGGAAATTCTACATATCTCAGTTCTGGCTTGGATCCTATCATACTTGGAAGAAATGAACTGAAATGAATGGGAAATAAGTTAGCCACTTAATGCAATCCAACTGACTGCAATGGTTCTGTTGATGCATGACTAAAGCTGCTACATCCAACCCACATCCTTTTTCACAGTCTTGGTCAAATAAGAAATCACAGCAAAATTCCTCTGGTCTGCTTTCTACTGGAAGAAATAGTGGGTGGAGTGACTGTTATCTCCATGAGTGTTATCTGCACGGAAAAGGAAAAATGGTATCCAAGAGAGGTACACTCATGTCAAGAGAAGGATGATGTGAGGGGGATAGGTAGACTCCCACTACTGTGATGTCAACTGGCATGCTGACTTGTTACCAGGCGATACACCCCCACACCTTGACATGGTCTAATTGGCAAAATATGATTTAATTGGCAAGACATATTAATTGGCACTGATATAAAATGTGCCCTGATGTGACTAAATTGCCAAGCTGGACAAGAGGAAGATGCTGACTGACCACATGTACTGCAAGAGATCAGAAATCCCCTCTGGCATAGCCTGGTCATAGTCAGGAAATTAGAGGTAACTCCAGAGACAATAGGCTTAAGCTAAGCTGTAACAACTCTGTTGGACAGCAGCAACAGGAGCAATACGTAACTGAAAGTTGTACCAAAGGAACAGGAACAT
>CAOKZL010004908.1:0-15360 GCA_948472985.1 Iguana delicatissima | reverse complement strand
GCTTCAGGATGGAGTCAGAACACTGCATAACTTTAAATATATCAGTGAGATGTTTCACTTTTATGGGCACAAAGCCATTCTGCTTTGCAAATTTATGTCATCATCTGACTGAGAACAAAAGATTGTAAGCAGGGATTTTTTAAAAAAATGAGAACAAATGAAGTAATTTATTTCATTGAGATTAAGCTGCCTTAAGTTGTTTGTGGATTGCTATAGGAGTAAATTACCACTGTTTGGGAGGATGGAAAGACAGTAAGTTGACTGAGATGAAGGGACAATATCAATAAACATCATCACATTAAGTATGCTTTTCTGTGCAAGAAAATTAATAAACACCAAATAAGGCAATTTTCCCATGTTTCTAAATGGTCTCATTTAACCCACAATAAGAAAATCCATTCCAACGGCAGTGCCAATTGCTTAAACGCTGCCTGTTTTCCATGCTTCATTAAATATATTCTAAATCCTAGTCACTGTATTTACTGTGAATCCTGCTGAAAGGAGCTCTAGTGAGGTATTAAATTCATCCTCGCTCTGAATGTCCAATTCTAAGAATTTCTGAATTTCATTACTGGCTGGAGAGAAACGTTAATTATCCCTAAGAAATCTTAATGACTAGTAAGATTATCTGGGGAGGTTGTGGGTAGGGGGAGGTGATTCATGCTTCATTGACATTTAGAAAATGCAGGCAACTACAATCGTTGCTTGGGATATTAGATATGGAGTACACCAACACAAAGGAAGCTCATAGACCAATAGTTCTGGTGGGAAGAGCTTCCTCAGCTCCACCCTATGATCTGCCACTGAATGGTAGCTACTCACTCTATTTGTGGGGTGGGCATTCCCACACAACCTGAGTGGCCATTTTATCCAGGATATTGGAGTTATAATCAGAAATGTAACTTTTCCAAGAACTTAACAATCCTGCTTCCAATTCATGTTGCTTTGGAACATATCCTGTTCTTCCTAGCACAATCCCTGTAAGAGGAAAGCTATTAATGAGAAGAATATTACAACAGGAATTTTCTATTGGATCAAATCCAAATGCTCTGACTCTCTTTTTGCAGAGAGAAAGAAAAGAGTGAACTTCTTCTGTTATAAAATCAGAATCTTAGGGAAGATGAGACAAAAGTAATTCAATGTAGTTTTGGCATTGAAATGAGTGAGAATTAATGCATGATCAGTTTGCCCATGGATTTCCATGGGGCCTAAATTTAACTCAACTGAGCTGGATTCAACCCCTTGTATTTTCTTTCCAGAGGACCAGGGAGTGGCAGCAGGAGACTACAGTTCCAAGCATCCATGAGTTGTGTTGGAGTCCTAGAGCTGTAGTCATAAAAAAACTTTTTAAAGCTCTTTATCTAGGAAAGCTGACTAGAAAGAACATCAACTCATTTTGAAGTGGTGTGGAGAAGAGTTTCTTTGGATAACCTCTTAACCTGAAAGTACAAATGAATGAGACCGAGACCAACTGAAACCTCCCTAGAAATCCTAGAAACTGTTGTATTCTTATGCCATATCATGAGCACTAGAAAATAATGCTTGTTAGAGAAGGCAATAGGAAAAGAGGAAAGCAACTACACTGCAGATGGATAGTCAGTCAAGGAAGACATTTCCCAGAATCTGCAGTTAGCAGAGCAGTTGATCATAGGGCTGTTTGGAGGTTTCCTCATCCATAGGCTCACCATAAGTGGAAGTCAGCTGATTGCAGCTTCATCAACAACAACAATTTTTGAAGTGGTGAACCAAAGCCACACACTTTACAGCTAGGCCGTGTTTCCATCTATGCAATAGGAAATTGCTTTGAATCCAGTAAGACTTAACATTGAGTAACAGGCATTGTAAGCCACCTTCAGCCCCATCAACTCCCCTGCTTTGGTGATGCTACATTTTATTATCTGAATTTGCATCCTGGAGGTAAAAATTAACCCCAAAACTGTTACCTACTTTCCGATTGCATGCTTGACAAAAGATTTTTTTTAATTGTTCTAGTTACATGAAGTTTAACTTCAGGAAAGTCACACAAACTGCCAATTTCCTCGCATAAGTAAAAATGGGACATTTTTGTTCCCCCAGAGTCAACATTTGTCATAATTTACACAAAACAAGACCTGTAGATGGGCAGCATTCTGTGGCATTGTGGCATATACTGATACAATACAAACTGGGACTGACTGAAGAGAATTCATTGCTGGGGAATGCACTTATTTGCTCAAATCTTCAGTCACCTGAAATGGTGACAAATGTTTGGAGCTGCAGAATCAAAGGCATTTCTCCCAACAAAGTGGCCACTGTATATGTTGAACTTCTCAAACACACTTGTCCACTCGTATGGGGACAACTTCACGTTGCCATAGGAGCCCAAGGATTGGACACAGGGCAAACTTTGATGGGTATTTCTATCACAGAATATGTTTAATATCTCAAAACAAAATGGTCTGTCTATGGCCATTCCATAGTGGAGGGAGGTACCTTGCCACAGCGCAGCCTCAAAAGTTGGTGGATTTTGTTTTTGCTTTGGCACCAGGCCCCTGTTTTTCTCTTTCATCACTTCCATCTATTATTTTTTTAAGCCCCAAACTAAAAATATATCCAACAGAATGGAAAATGCTCCCAAAGGTGAATCGTGACCATGAAAATTTCTGGAATTTGAAAGATTATCCCTCCCACCCAATCATTGTATCCAGGCTTTCCAAAAAATAGCAAGTTAGAAGAGTCCTGCCCTCCTGTGGCTCCAATGGAAAGGCAAACTTCTGCATCCTGGAAGTTGTCTGACCCCTGCTCTACAGCATTCATAATATTTGAGCCACAGCAGAGCAAGTTTCTTAATTAAAGGGTTTTGGAAAATATTCATATTTATGTCTTTGAGAAGTAGCATGCAAAATTGTTACACTCATGAAACACAGTAAAATCTGCTGGAAGGATGCAAGGACCAGGTTTAGGTGCTTAACATACAGATACTCTGCAGTATTTTTGTACATGTAAAAGGGATTAAAGGTGACTGAACAGGAAGATTATCAGATGAATGCCAAAGTATCAATATTAATTGATTCTGCTATGAAATGTTCATTAGTATGATGAAAAGTGAGAGTACAGACTATCTAGTTATCCACAGAGTTTGTAATTTCACAAGTTGCATGCACAAAAACACATACACTATGATACCCAAGCATAACTGCTCCTTTGATATTTGGCTAAATTGTGGAGGAGGATATTTATAGGCTAGTATAGGAATTTTTCTGAAGCATCTTCTGTTTTAGGCAGCTTTCACTACACTTATAATGCTATGATTCCACTTTAACAATGATGGCAAATTTCTATGATTCTTGAGATTTTCATTTTAGGGGTAATTAGAATTTTCTGTCAGAGAGCTCTCAGTGCCTCATTAAGCTAGGTTCATATGAGGTATGGCATTCAAAAGTGAAATCACAGTAGTGGCACATTTGGGAGGCATTCCCCTTGCTGGCCCTTTTGACATGATGTATCTGAAGAAGAGGATTGGGCTAACAGTATTGGCTTCTGGGAGGGTGTTTCTATCAGCGTGTTTTTTGGGGGATACCTGCTATGCTTTGAGTGTAGTTTTTTGGGGGGGGATGGAATCACATACATAGCACACACAGAAATGATACTTAGTTTGTACTGTCTTTGGAGCTGGTCTGAGCTGCAGGGAGCCTGCAGCCCACTCTTTCTCCAGCTGTGATGTAAAGAGTTTAATTTCTGAGAGCCACAGAACATCCCATGGTGAATGGATATACCCATTTATTTTAACTACTTGATCATTTCAGGAAACAATGTTATTCTATCTCGTGCTGACTATTATTTTTAATCACTTGAAGACTGTTCCAAATAATGAAAATAGTGTTCCATAAAAGTTCAGTAAAACATGGTAAAGTTAGTTGTTGCTGTGTAGAAATTTGAGGAGTGAGTTTTTGCTCTCACTGTTTCCATTCGATATACCTGCCTTTGGAAATCAGATGGCCGGCCTGACATCCACAGTGTAAGCTGTCCTGCTAAGCACACCTGGACAACTCTGCCCCATGCTGAGCATGAGCCAAGTCTCTGCTCTTTGTAACTAGATTGTCTGGTACTTTTCTCACTCAAATGCATTTCCTAGGGAACACAAAGTCCAGCTCATCTTGCCTCATGACACCCTACAGCCTGTGGCATAGTTCTGTCATAATTCTGATAAGGCCTATGTCTGAATGTGTAAAAGGCTAAGGGACCTGGACATAATTCGTAATTTAGAGAACAAAAGTTCTTATTGATCTCCATAAATCCTCAATAAAAGTAATGACAATGAAGTGTGATAAAAGGCAAGTCACTCCTGTCCTCCTCTTTTCTCCTCTTCTTCCTCCACCTTTTCCTCCGCGGACTACACATTTTATTTATGTGTTTAATATTTATTTATTAGATATTGAATACCACCTGTCTCCCAGAATGGAATGAGGTGGCTTCCAAGAAAGTTAAAATATTAACATTTAAGACAATTTAAAACATTGAAAAAAACATAAAATTGTAAAACATACAATTTTTTAAAAAAATGTCCTGATAAATTAAGCCACCTGCTTACATATATCAAAAGCCTGTTTAAATAAGAATGTTTTTGCTTGCTGGCGAAAGGAGAGCATGTTTTCCCAGGCAGATACAAGGAGAATTGGGAGAAGGAGAAAAGAAGACAGGAGTGGGCCAGAGAGATCTGAGGATTGTCTTGAGGTCAGTCAGACTACTAAAATGCAGAGGATCAAGCATTTAACCCATCTCATCTCCTACCTCCATGCTAGTCCATCTATAGAGAACTAGCCCAGATCTGTGTATCTCAAAGCCCAATCTACACATTTACCCCAATTTGTCTTGAATTCTACCATCTTTGGAACAAAATCCCTTTTATTTTCTGCTTCCTTGTGCCCCTCTTCCTCCCGGGCTGGTCTATGCAGGCAGAGGGTTGCCAAATCACTGTCCAGGAAAGGAGATGTTAGTGCAGTCCATGTTAACTCCTCAAAAAAGTTGTGATGGAGTCCCTTGTCCTCGGCTCTTCCTGTTTTTCTTCCTCACCAATCAATGCCATGCAGGAATCTCCTAGATCAGTGTACTGAAAACTCAAACATCTGGATGTTAACTTTCATCTTTAGCCCTAAAATCTTTGGAATGGAATTCCCATTGCCTATTTGCTCCTCCTCCTGCTGAGCCACACTGGGCCACAAATTCTTGGAGACTTTTGCATAGTTTTACTGTAACTGCACACAGTGGACAACTGGCAAAAGCATGTGTGTGTTTGTTTCTGTAAAGAAGCTTTCCCTTTCACTTCATCAAATTTTTACACACTTCCAATTAATGCAATTTTTCTCTACTGAGAACAAAAAGTTTTCCTCATTGCCTTCTGTTTACCCTGTTCATATTCATTCAAGCTATTCATATTCTAGTGCTCTATCAAAACAAATGTCTCCAAATGAACCTAAAATATTCTACCTTAGGATATATAATATAAATGTCACTACAGAACCACTCTGTGATCTCACCCACTAGGGTGGTGTAACTTGGGTCATAATCCCCACGAGGTGATTTGCATTCCCCACTCACCAGATTCTTGGCTCCCCAATTGGGTCTGCACTGCTCTGGAGTAGTGCCCGTGCTCGCTGCTCCTGTCCGGGGACCAAAATGGCAGCTTCTGGTTGGTCAAGGGTCTGACCAACTGCTGAGCTTTGGCTTAAGCCTGCCCCCTGCATTTGAGGCTTTGACCTGGTGTGGGTTCTGGCAAATCTACTGGCATGGAATGGCCACAGTCCATGCTTTTGAAAGATCTGTTTTAAGTGGTCTTTCAAAAGCATGCTTTGACCACCACTTGGGTCATTCTGGAGCGGGTGGCAAGCTGCAGATCTACATTAAGTAGGTCTGACCCAGCTCTGCTCCAGGTGCATATTTCCTGGAGGACGCTCTGACCATTTCTATTAGCCCATGCAGTAAATGGCCTTGGACTCATTGCCTCAGTTGGGACACTCTGTAAAGAAGCTACTAACAAGATAAAAAGCCAGGACAAGTCAACCAGGTACTTCTTGTTATTGCTATGAGATCTGTCAAATATGTGAATATGAGGGGTGCTACAATCTTGGTTCACATGTATCTGCTACCTAAAATGGCTGTTTACGGAAGGGTATCAATCCTGAAGACACAGTGTGGAAAAGATCTCACACTTGGAAAACTTGGAAAACTTTCAAAGGCTGGTCAAGATCTTCTGCTACCTAATGTGGGTTAACCTTCCACATGCACAGAGAACCATGTCAAAATGCATAGTAGCTATAGCCCAACCAACTTGTTCATGCCTACGCAGCAATTACCTCACAAGCACCTTTCCCTGTCAAAAAAAAAAAAAAGGGATAAGAACAACAAATGATTGTAACAAATGCTGTCCTTCAATAACACCAGTCTCAGGGAGGGAACTTTACCTTGGCTAATGGTAGGCCAGCTCTGGAAGCTTCTAACTGTGTAGATATGTATTAATAACAACCAGCCAAATGTAAGAGGATCTCTTCACGTGTCCAAAGTGCCAATAAAGTTACCTGGGGAAAATTATGTCCTCATTGCACAGGAAAGCAATTATTCCCATGTGTACTTCAGCACACATCCTAATTCAAGCCATATTCTCAGTTTACTTTCCCCCATCAGATCAAGACTAATGTGGGTTGAATGCATATGGCTTGAATTAGGATGTGCTGAAGTACACATGGGAATGATTGCTTTCCTGTGCAATGAGGACATCATTTTCTCCCCCCAGCATTTACTGGCACTTTGGACACATGAAGATGTCTTACATTTGGCCGAGTTGTCTAATTCAGTATTATCTACACAGTTAGAAGCTTCCAGAGCTAGTCCTACCATTAGCCAAGGTAAAGTTCTCCTGAGACAGATTTTTGTGTTATTGTAGGACAGCAGTTTGTTACAATCATTTGTTGTTCTTATCCCTTTTTTTTTTTTTTGACAGGGAAAAGGTGCTTGTGGTAATTGCTGCGTCACATGACAAAGTAACTTGGTTGGCTATAGCTACTATGCATTTTGACATGGTTCTCTGTGCATGTGGACACCACATTAGGTAGCAGAAGATCTTGACCAGCCTTGAAAGTTTTCCAAGTTTTCCAAGTGTGAGATCTTTTCCAGTCCCTTTGTCTTCAGGATTGATCCTTCCATTAAATAGAGTGAAACAGCCATTTTAGGTAGCAGATACATGTGAACCAAGATGTAGCAGCCCCCCTTCAGATATTCACATCCTTCACAGATCTCAGTGGCAATACATAAATATGGTTGACTTGTCCTGGCTTTTTATCTTGCTTAGTCACTTTCTTACAGAGTGTCAACTGAGGCAATCAGTCCAAGGCCATTTCTGCATGGGCTAATAGAAATGGTGCAGAGCGTCCTCCAGGGAGGATGTCTGCACCTTGGAGCGGACTGGGTCGGACCTACTTAATGTAGATCTGCACCTTAGCCCGCTCCAGAATGACCCCAAGTGGTCGTCCTCAAGCATGCTTTTGAAAGACCACTTAAAACAGATCTTTCAAAAGCATGGACTGTGCCATTCCATGCCGGCTCTCCAGTGCAGATTTGCAGATTCACACCAGTGCGAGCCTGCGATCTGCCGGGGGCGGGCTTTAGGCTGGCGAGCTTCAGCAGTTGGTTGAGACCCTTGACCAACCAGAAGCTGCCATTTTCGTCCCCGGAGCAGTGCGGAGCGACGAGCACGCACTGCTCCAGAGCAGTGCAGACCGAATTGGGGAGCCAAGAAGTTGTAAGTAGCGGCGCGGGGCGATGAAATCGCCTCGTGCACATGGCCCAAGTTACACCACCCTAGTGGTCATCACAAGTGGTTCTGCTGCAGTGACATTTATATTATATATGCTAAGGTAACTGTTGCAGTTTCATTGGAGCATTTCTTTGATGAGGCACTAGAATATTCAAGAGCCTGAATGGATATTGAACAGGTAACAGGAAGGGCAATGAGGAAAACTTTTTGTTCTCAGTAGAGAAAAATTGCATTAATTGGAAGTGTGTAAGAATTTGATAAATGAAGGGGAAAGCTTCTTTACAGAAACAAACACACACATGCTTTTGGTGTTCTCCACTGTGTGCAGTTACAGTAAAACTATGCAAAAAAAAAAAAAAAAAAAAAGGCTACCCAAGAATTTGTGGCCCAGTGTGGCTCAGCAGGAGGAGAGCAGAATAGGGACGTGGAATTCCATTCCAAAGATTTTAGGGCTAAAGATGAAAGTTAACATCCAGATGTTTGAGTTTTCAGTACACTGATCTAGGAGATTCCTGCATGGCATTGATTGGTGAGGAAGAAAAACAGGAAGAGTGGAGGACAAGGGACTCCATCACAACTTTTTTGGAGTTAACATGGACTGCAGTTAACATCTCCTTATCGCAGTGATTTAACAGTCTCTGCCTGGCATAGACCAGCCTGGAGGAAGAGGGGCACAAGGAAGCAGGGAGATGAAAAGGGGATTTTGTTCCAAAGATCATAGAGTCAAGACAAATTGGGGTAAACATCTAGTCACTGGGGCTTTCAATACACAGATCTGGGCTAGTTCTCTATAGATGGACTAGCATGGAGGTGCAGGAGATAGAGAAATGAGGTTAAATGCTTGATCCTCTGCATTTTAGTAGTCTGACTGACCTCAACAAATCCTGCAGATTGGCCCACTCCTGTCTTCTTTTCTCTCCTTCTTCTCCCCAATTCTCCTTGTATCTGCCCTGGGAAAACATGCTCTCCTCTTCCCAGCAAGCAAAAACATTCTTATTTAAACAGGCTTTTAATATGTAAGCAGGTGGGCTTTTAATTTATCAGGACATTTTTTAAAAAATTGTATGTTTTACAGTAATTCAATAATGTTTTTTCAATGTTTTAAATTGTGTTAAATGTTAATATTTTTAACTTTCTTGGAAGCCACCTTGGTCCCCATTTTGGGAGACAGGTGGCATATAAATATAATAAATAAATATTAAACACATAAATAAAATGTGTATGCCACAGAGGGAAAGGTGGAGGAAGAAGGAGGAAAGAGGAGGCAGGAGTGACTTGCCTTTTATCACACTTCATTGTCATAGCTTTATTGAGGATTTATGGAGATCAATAGACTTTTGTTCTCTAAATTACGAATTATGTCCAGGGTCATGTCTCTGTGCCCATTTTTAGCCTTTTACACATTCAGACATAGGCCTTATCAGAATTATGACAGAACTATGCCACAGGCTGTAGGGTGTCATGAGGCAAGAATACAGCTGGACTTTGTTCCCTAGGAAATACATTGAGTGAGAAAAGTTGCCAGGAAATGACAATCTCATTTCGGCAGAACTTGGCTTATGCTCAGCATGGGGCAGAGTTGTCCAGGGTATCTTAGCAGGAGTTAACACTGTGGATGTCAGGCCAGCCATGTAAACTCCAAATCTAGAGGCAGGTATATCAAATAGAAAACATGCAAGACAAAAACTCACTCCTCAAATTTCTAGCAGCAACAACTAAGCTTACCATGCTTTACTGAACTTTATGGAACACTATTTTCATTATTCAGGAACAGTCTTCAAGTAATTAAAAATAATAGTCCAGCACAGAGATATAAATAACATGTTCCTGAAATGATCAAGTTCAGTTAAAATAAATGGGTATGTCCATTCACCATGGGATCCTCTGTGGCTCTAGAGAAATTGCAAACCTTTACATCACAGCTGGAGAAAGAGTGGGCTGCAGGCTACCTGCAGCTCCAGACCAGCTCCAAAGACAGTCAACTTATCATTTGTGTGTGTGTATGTATGTGATTCCATCCCCCCCCAAAAAAACTACACTCAAAGCATAGCAGGTATCCCCCCAAACACACTGATGAGAAAACACCCTCCCAAAGCCCCCAATACTGTTAGCCCAAATACCTTCTTCTTCAGATACATCATGTCAAAAGGGCCAGCAAGGCATCTGGCCTCCCTATGTACCACTACTGTGATTTCACTTTAAATGCCATGCCTGCATCCTATGGAACCCTGGGATATGTAGCTTAATGAGGCACTAGAGCTCTCTGACAGAAAATTCTAATTACCCCTAAAATGAAAATCTCAAGAATCATAGAAATTTGCCATCATTGTTAAAGTGGAATCATAGCATTATAAGTGTAGTGTGAAAGCTGCCTAAACAGAAGATGCTTCAGAAAAATTCCTATACTAGCCTTACTCCATCACTCCCTCTCACAATTTTGGCCCAAATATGTCTGAAGGAGCAGTTATGCTTGGGTATCATAGTGTATGTGTTTTTGTGCATGCAACTTGTGAAATTACAAACTCTGTGGATAACTAGATAGTCTGTACTCTCACTTTTCATCATACTAATGAACATTTCATAGCAGAATCAATTAATATTGATACTTTGGCATTCATCTGATAATCTTGCTGGATGTTTCAGTCACCTTTAATCCCTTTTACATGTACAAAAATACAGTATCTGTATGTTAAGCACCTAAACTGGTGCCTTAGCATCCTTCCAGCAGTTTACTGTGTTTTTCATGAGTGTAACAATTTCCATGCTACTTCTCAAAGACATAAATATGAATATTTTTCCAAAACCCTTTAATTAAGGAGGCTTTTTCCTCTGCTGTGGCTCAAATATTATGAATGCTGTAGCAGGGTCAGACAACTTCCAGGATGCAGAAGTTTGCCCTTCCCATTGGAGCCAGGAGGGCAGGACTCTTCTAGTGAACTTGCTATTTTTGGAAAGCCTGGATACCAATGATTGGGTGGGAGGATAATCTTTCAAATTCCCAGAAATTTTCCATGGGGCACAATTAGCCTTTGGGAGCATTTTCCATTCTGCTTGGATATATTTTTAGGTTTGAGGGGCTTAAAAAAATAATAATGGAAGTAATAAAAGGGAGACAAGGGGCCTGGTGCCAAAAACAAAAACAAAATCCACCAACTTTTGAGGCTGCATATGGCCACTGGACAGGATTTTGCTCCTCCCTCCACTATGGAATGGCCATAGACAGACCATTTTGTTTGAGATATTAAACATATTCTGTGATAGAATGCCCATTCAAGCTTGCCTAGTTCAATCCTTGGGCCCCTGATCACAAATTTATGAAGGTGTCCATACAGTGGACAAGTGTGTTTGAGAAGTTCAACATATACAGTGGCCAGCTTTTGCTTGAGAGAGAAATGCCTTTGATTCTGCAGCTCCAAACATTTGTCACCATTTCAGGTGACTGAAGATTTAAGACAAATCAGTCCATTCCCAGCAATGAATTCTCTTAGTCAGTCCCAGTTTGTATTGTATCCAGTTGTACATGCCACAATGCCACAGAATGCTCCATACTACAGGTCTTGTTTTGTGTAGATTCTGTAACAAAATGTGACTCTGGGGGACAAAAATGTCCCATTTTACTATGCGAGGAAATTGGCAGTTTGTGTGACTTACTGAAGTTAAACTTCATGTAACTAGAACAATTAAAAAAAATCTTTTCAAGCAGTGCTGCAATCCAAAGTCAGTTAAGTTACAGTTTTGGGGTTAATTTTTACCTCCAGGATGCAAATTCAGATCATGGATAAAAATGTAGCATCACCAAAGCAGGGGAGTTAGATTAAGCTAAAGTGTTACAATGCGTGTTTACTCAATGTTAAGTCTTACTGGATTCAAAGCAATTTCCTCTGCAGTAGATGGGAAACACAGCCTTAGCTGTAAAGTGTGTGGCTTTGGTTCACCACTTCAAAATTGTTGTTGTTGATGAACTGCGATCAGCTGACTTCCACTTATGGTGAGCCTATGGATGGGAGCCCTCCAAAACACCCTATCATCAACTGCTCTGCTTAAGTCTTGCAGATTCTGGGAAATGTCTTCCTTGACTGACTATCCATCTGCAGTGTGGTCTTCCTCTTTTCCTATTGCCTTCTACCTTAACAAGCATTATTGTCTTTTCTAGTGCTCATGATATGGCATAAATACAGCTTCTAGGGAGCTTCTAGGGAGAATTCAGGCTTGATTTGCTCTAGGGTCCATTCATTTGTCTTTTTAGCAGTTAAGGGTATCCAAAGAGCTTTCTCCAGCACCACTTTTCAAATGAGTTGATGTTCTTTCTATCAGCTTTCCTCATAAAGAGCTTTAAAAAGTTTTTATAGACTACAGCTCTAGGACTGCCAACACAACTCATGGATGCTTGGAACTGTAAGCTCCTGCTGCCCACTCCCTGGTATCTGGAAAGAAAATACAAGGGGTTGAATCCAGATTCAGTTAGTTAAATTTAGGCCCCATGGAAATCCATGGGGCAAACTGATCATGCATTAATTCTCACTGATTTCAATAGAAACTTAGTTCAATTACTTTTGTCTAGATCTTCCCTAAGATTCTGATTTTATAACAGAAGAAGTTCACTCTTTTCTTTTTCTCTGCAAGAGAGTCAGACGTTGGATTTGATCCAGTAGAAAATTCCTGTTGTAATATTCTTCTCATCAAGCAAGTTCAGGGATTGTGCTAAGGAAGAGCAGGATATGTTGCCAAAGCAACATGAATTGGAAGCAGGATTGTTAAGTTCTTGGAAAAGTTACATTTCTGGATTATAACTCCCAATATCCTCCAATAAGAATGGCCACTCAGGTTGTGTGGGAATGCCACCCCACAAATGAGGGTGAAGATAGCTATCATTCAGTGGCAGATCATGGGTGGAGCTGAGGAAGCTCTTCCCACCAGAACTATTGGTCTATGAGCTTCCTTTGTGTTGGTGTACTCCATATCTAATATCCCAAGCAACGATCAC
Organism: Iguana delicatissima; assembly: GCA_948472985.1. Classification (NCBI taxonomy): domain Eukaryota; kingdom Metazoa; phylum Chordata; class Lepidosauria; order Squamata; family Iguanidae; genus Iguana; species Iguana delicatissima. The sequence goes on along the minus strand of CAOKZL010004908.1, from coordinate 2,587 downwards.
TAGTGCCTGCATTTTCTAAATGTCAAATGGACATTGAAGTCACCTCCCCTCCTCCACAACCTCCCCAGATAGATCTACTAGTCATTAAGATTTCTTCAGGGATAATTAACGTTTCTCTCCAGCCAGTAATGAAATTCAGAAATTCTTCATTGGACATTCAGAGCAAGGATGAATTTAATACCTCACTAGACTGCTTCAGCAGGATTGTTAGCGTGAATTCAGTAACTGGGTTAGAAAATATTAATGAAGCATGAAAACAGCAGCGTTTAAGCAATTGGCACTGCCGTTCAAAGGGATTTTCTTACTGTAGGTTAAATAAAGAGACCATTTAAAAGCATGAAAATTGCCCTATTTAGGTATTTTATTAATTTTCTTGCACAGAAAAGCAACCTAATGTGGTAGATGTTATTGATATGTCTGTTGCCATGTTTCATCTCAGTCAACTTACTGTCTTTCCTATTTCTCCTGAAACAGTGGTCATTTACTCCTATAGCAATCCACAAACAACTTAAGGCAGCTTAATCTCAATGAAATAAATTACTTCATTTGTTCTCATTTTTTTAAAAAATCCCTGCTTTTTACAATTGTTTCCTTCTCAGTCAGGGAACACATATGATGACATAAATTTGCAAAGCAGAATGGCTTTGTGCCCATAAAAGTGAAAACATCTACGCTGATATATTTAAAGTTATCCAGTGTATAGTCATCCTGAAACAATTCTTCAGAAGTTTTACCTTATGTGTCTAGGAAAAAAAAGTAGGAGTTTAAAGCTGCTCTCCTTCTTGTGCCTCCCTTTCGTGACTAACAGCGACTGTTGATGAATCTAGAATTTTCCAAATAATAATCTGCCTCCTCCAATACTCTGGTGAAAATCTAGACAAGAAGTCTGAATTAAAGAACCCATTTTTGTGCTTTTGGTGATGATGGCACTGCTGAAATAACTAATTAGCATCATCAAGTACTGGTCAGTTTTTTTTACATAGCTTTTTATACAGTTACAAACAGAGGACTTATGACATTAACTTTCTAATACTTCTTGGAGATATATTCTTATAGAATACTAAAAAATAATTACACAATTAATTTGTAGATTATGTTTCTGAATTTTTAATATTTTTTCCCACAGGTGGAAAGATCCAATATATTTTTTTAATCACACAGAACTTTGAGCCTGAACAGACTTTTCTGCCAGAACTACTAAATAAAAAACTTAGAATAATAAGATGAATGATTTCTTTTTGTTTACTGTTACCATAACATAACACTGCTTTTGTATAGCAAACCAGGAAAGAATTAATATTGTTTGAAAACTTTTGGACGAAGTTCTCCAAAGGACAGGTTTTGGCCCAGCTTCTTTGATAAATCTTAGACGAGATGCAGGGTTAGACCCTGAGCTCTTACAAGCCACATTGGAAGAATTTGAATAGAATCATATCTGTTCTGTTTATCAGAGGTGTATCTAGCATAAATAGAGCCTAGGGCAAGTGTGGAAATTGTGCCCCTATCTCTGGGGTCACCTCCTCTTTTTCCTCTGGTGCTAAATCTTCTGGCATGGCTTTTTTGCACTCACCCAGCATTGGTGTCCAGGGCACGTACCCTACTTGTCCTACCCTAGATAATGTCTGCTTGTTTATATTCCCCCCAAAATACATGAAAAACACCTTGCCAAGGAGGATTCCCCAGTTTTGATGGATTGAGAGGACTGTGATTCCAACATATTTCATCAATCTTGCATACTCACCCAACCATTTCAGTAAGCCTAGTTTACAGCCCAACCTCTGACTTAAGTTGTGATAACTGAAGCCCCTGTCAGAGCTGCTGATGGTGAGCAGCAGCTGTTGGTCCCTGTGGCTCTGTCTGGATGGAGGCTAGTCTGCAGCTCAAGAGCTCCCCCTGCTGCCATGGGCCAAGCAGGCTTAAATGTTCCTCTGCCTGCTCCTTTAGGGGCAACAGGGATTCAGCTGTGATACTGAGGATGCCCTGAAGCCTGTGTCAATCAGCCCACCAACAAGGCAGAGACTCAAGAGAGCTGAGCAAAGGGAGGCTTCCTTGGTTAAGTTCAAGAAGCAGTGACTGGCCACACCTGTGCCTGGGCTATATAACTGCCTGCCTGGAAGCTTTCCTTTGCTTGTGGTACTCTTCAACAAGCTGTCTCCTTACTTCCAGCACCTGGCTCCTGATACCTTGATTTATCTGTATTCTGACCCCTGGATTTTGGACTCTGACTATGGCTTTTGCTTGTCACTCAAGCTTAGGTAAATGGACTCCCTATGAGTAATTGCTTGCTTTGACTCCTCCTGGTGGACTCTGCTATCTCTCCCTCTCCCTTCTTTGGACTGGCTTGCTGCCCAGGTCTCTGACCTTGACATAAGTAGATGTACCAAAATGGGAGCAAAATAATGCCTTGCCATCTTTTGAGATGTCCAGATAGATTTATATATATATTACTCAGACAAGAAGGATTTTTTTTGAGAAGCTTAATATTTATGATAGTGGGTCATAAATATGTCTAATCAACATATAAAGTTGGTAACTAGTTTTATTAACAAATACCTAACTGAACCAAGTGCTAAGGAGAACATAGCAC
>CAOKZL010004907.1:0-15344 GCA_948472985.1 Iguana delicatissima | reverse complement strand
GTTTATGAGGAGAATATTGACAATTTGCCAAGTGTTCTTGAACAGAGATGGATGAATCTGTCAGTTTTATTTTCTCTCGCATATCAGTGATCTTTAACGTCAGTTTTTTCCATCTCAGTTTTTAAGAAAGGAGGTGAAGATATCTTACACTTTGATAAATTCATATATATATATATATATACATAAAAATAATTCTAGCTATATTCAATAGGTATAGCTCTTCCCAGCATGGAGAAAGACATGCTTACCTGCCTGCCATATGGCTACCCCTGGCCATTTCCACACTTGACTGTTATAGTGTTATTATTCCACTTTCAACATTCTATGGAATCCTGGGGTTTACAGTTTAGGGAGTTGCTTCAAAGGAATTCCATAGGATGTTGAAAGTGGAATAATAGCATAATAACAGTCTAGTGCAGAAATGGCGCATGATAAAGAACCTGTTGCATGTGTGACAATTCAGCCACACAAGTCTGTCTTTTAAAGACTTAGCCTCCAGAACAGCCCCAAGTGGGTCGTCCAATGTGCTTTTTAAGACTGCTAAAAACAGGTCTTTCAAAAGCACGCAGTGGCACCACTGCGAGCTGCTCTCTTATGAGATTCACAGGCTCGCCCCAATGCCTAGCTGCGACTTCTGCTCGGGCAGGCTTTAGGCTGACAAGCTTCAGTGGTTGGCCAACTGGAAGCTGCCATATGCCTGCAGCAGTGTATCGGCTGAATTTGGACTACTCTGAGTGGCGTGGACCAGACTGGGGAGCTGAAAGTCCAGTAAGTAGTGGCGTGGGACTCTTTTGCCCCGTGTGGTGAAATGTCCAGTGACTCTCCCACCTAGTATTTTTCCTTCAAGCTATACAATAGGATTCAGCTTCTTTTCCTCACATGCTACTATCCCTTCTAAGCTGACAAACAAGCTCCTTCCTTCTGGTAACATCAAAACTGCAATTGCTTTCTGTCCTTCCCTACCTCCAACTAGGCAGGTTAAAGAAACAATCCAGACAATTGTTCTTACTCCAGAACTGCACCTCCTCACTGTCCGCATTCTTGCCTCTCCTGCCTCACGCACTGGTGCTGGGTGAGCTGCTGAGGGTGACATGCTGTAGAGGCCAGAATTTCATTTATTTATTTCTCAGACAGAAACATTATAAATTTCAACTGGAAATGGTGTAAACCGAGATTCACCCATATTACTTCTTTTCTATTGTATTAATAGTGCAACACTCCCAAACAATTTTCATATGTTCTCATATTGAGGGCCTATAGAGATATTACATAGGTCTGGAAGCATTTCCTAGGTAATGAGAACTCTTCCTCCAGGACCACAGCATACCTCTTTGCCAGATGAATTCTAGCTAAAGATTTATGATACTGATCTTGAGATCTATATACCACAGAGATTAGTTTTAGAACAGCTTGAAGGGATATACAAACGAACACAAAATACAGTTGTCTGGCACAAGGGGTTGCTACATGTGCAGGCGCCTTCTGTCACCTGTTGAATTGCATGATTTTATAGTGTTTTCTTAGGCAAGGAATATTCAGAGGCGGTTTTCCCAGCTACTTGCTCTGAAATATAGCCGCACACCTGGGCATTATTGGTGGTCTCCCATCAAGTACCAACCCTGCCCCAGCTTCCAAGATCTATGACAGATGTGCCTTTAAGGAGCGGGTTATTCAGAAGGGGTGGAAGTAGAACAGTGAGGTGTAGGCGCTGTGTTGTTGCCACGATACTTTGTATAGTTGTTGCCACTATCTTTGCATAATATCCCACAAGAAGTATGTTGGGGCTCAAGCAGGGTAGATGTAAGCAGTCTCGCATTTTCTCTTGGCCAAGTCAGTGCTTTAGTTATGAAGGCTTCTCAACCAAATCAGCAAACTAGGAATTGCTAGCATGCTGCAATAGTGAGGGCTGATGGGAGTCACCGTTGATAAACATCTGGAAGGCCACACTTTCCCTAACCCCACACTAAACCTTTCCTTACTTCTGTACCAAGAGATTGGACTATGATACTATGTCAAGTCAGGATGTTTTTACCTATTTCTTTTTAAAGGGCCTCTTTAAAAAAAAAAGGACTCACTTCAGCCCTTCTGTTTCCTTACAGTCCACTTCCCCTGTACTAGGTTACCTCTGAACAGTGTGGCAAGAGGGCCATCCTATGTTGTTGACAACAGTTCCCATTTTCCTTCACAATTAACTATGCAGTCTCGGTCTTGTGGAAGTTATAAACCAATGGACATCCAGAGAACAAGTCATCCACCTTGCTGTAGAGAAACTGGTTCTATCTGGCTTAAAGTTTCTTTTGATTTCATCAGTTTTTGTACAGAGGCAGGAATTTTCACAAAAGCCACACTGTGTACATTTGGGATTGTCCACATCTCATCCGAAGGGAAATTCTCTTCTTCCAATTTTACACTAGGACAGTTTAATCTGTCTCTTTCCACAGGGGAAGGGGAGATCAGCTATTAGAATAAACAGCTCAGCAAGTTCACAGCAAGGAGCTTTTACTTCTGTTGCTATCTCATTCCCTCCAAACATTAATTAAAAGTGAGTATAAAATAGTAATCCAGAATATGACCTTGTAGCGAACTTCCTTAACCAAGAGAAACAGCGCTGCAGACTGTTTGGGGAAACACATTCAAATTAATTAGCCACTGCAATCTAGTTTAAAAGAGAATGTTTTGGTTGTATGGTATAACCTTACTACACCTTCCCAGTCAGGAAATATTTTGATTTCCATCATCATAACTCAATCAATGCAAATTGTTCAGAAAAGATTGACTGGAACTAAGTTTATCATGTTTAACAAAGGACTTATAGGAACCTGAAGACATGAGGCACATTGTACTAGCAACATAGTTTGGGGGAGGGACAGAGGTAAAGTAAAAAAAAAAGAACCAATCCTCTCCCCAAATCTTTTCATCATTACATTAAAAATAAAAACTCACATTTGTTTTGTTATTACAATATACAATTTCAATTACAAAACAAGAGAAAACAAAAATAACCAATTATAACCATGACTCAGTTTTACACAAAACAAAGAATGTAAGCAAAAACCTCAGTAAATGGACCTACACCAAAAGAAAGCTACCCAACACTACATGGTATACAAAAAAATAACTAATGCAAACACTGTGTATCTTTAAAAAAATGGTTTCCAGCTTTCCCAATGTAGACTCTTGGTCACATAAAAAAATATTAATTTCTTTAAGCACAAATATCCAGATGTATCTCATGCCACTTTTGAAAACACGAATTACTGAAATCCTACAGTCGGAATATTGTTTTCTTTCTCTTTCAAAAAGCACATGAACAGATCCCAATCTTCCATTGTCTCCACAGTTTTTTCTGTCAGTGTTGTTTGTCCATGTCCACTAAGTCCAGTAACTTAACTCACCAGTCCTCTTTGTTGGGTATCTCCCAAATACCTTCCGTCTCTAAGCATATAACAATCTTGTGCAGTTATCATATGTCAGACACCTTAATTTGTACTACTTCTCCAATGACTCTTTTACCAATCCCAGCAAGTACAATTTCTTTTCCTTTTTAAAATCAGCCTTTCAACCTCTTAACCATAAGTACCACTTCAGAATTTTTTGGCCTTGCTGTACATCCACCACATATGGTAAAGGGATCCCACATGCTGTTCACATTTGAACATCTATTAGGTGCATCTTTTATGATTTTGGCCAGCTTTTCTGGTGTCAGATACCATCAAGCACACATTTATTTTCATTTAAGAGGATGTCATGAAGAGTCAGGAACTGAAAATGCTAAAGTCTAGATATTACATAAAGGTGGGGGGACCCCTTCTAGTGACATACAGCAGGTGTAATTGTGCTACATATGCAGAGTGGTATGTTTTAAGACAATGCACAACAATTGTATCCTGCCACAGTGGTGAAGCAGAGTTTGCATGTGGTACTATTTGCATATGTAAGCAGGCATTAAAATTCAGAGTGGTGTGCTAATGCATGTTGCGTCTATGATTCTGCATTGCAACTGCTCAACCAATTGTTAGATATGCTTATTGACCATTAATCCACTGTAACATTGTACTACACTGCTGTTCAGTAGGGGGATTGTATAAAATGTAACTCCACCAGAATATATTTATGCTACAGTAAAGCTATGAAGATCTTTAGGAAATGCCAAGTTAGAAAGAAGCTTTTTTGTAGATACTATTTGCTTTGACCCCAACAGTGACTTGCCATAAACTGTGGCACTGCACACAAACTACACTGCAAGAACCATAAGCCCCAGTGGCTCAGTCAGTGGGATTTTGTGACTGAACAAAGTACTGTTAACAGAATGTGTTGCAAAATTCCAAACTGTACACAGAATAGCTTATCTCAGATTAACCAAACTACAGATAAGTTGAACCACAGGATACAGAATTCAGGCTGAAAACAGCTGGATACAATATGTTATTATTGTAATTTAATTAATCAGTAACACTGTCCCAATTTGGAACTAGGAACATTGGTGGTATCTAGTCATTTCAATTAGGAATGCCAAACCTAGATGTATGTCTGTAAACACTATAAGGCGTTGTAGTGGTACTGCTAACTATATAAATGCCACCCTTTTCCACCTTAGAGCCAGCCGTTGGGTTGTGCAAAGGAGGTCCATTCAGCTTCTGAGTGGGAGTGCAAAAGGACAACATTTCCAGGAAGAAAGGTTGCAGGATGGGGACAACATCATCTTCCTTGACCCCATTGCAAGCTGAAAGAGGCCTCCTTTGCCCAATCTCTTATATTTGGCTCTTAAGGTGGACTTGGGGGAAAGTCGGGCCAGGAGACATCACTTTTAGTTACATTCCAGTTTGGCTTTTTAAAAGTGCAAACCCCAGGATTCCCTAGGAAATTAAAACCAAGGAATTTCGTTGTGTATAAGAATGTTAAAAGGCCTATGTAGCTGATACAGGATTCTGGCCATTAAGTCATAATGAAAGAAGACTTGTTATGGACAATAAATCACAGAAAGGTTTATGGATAAATCTTCTGTCTTGGTAGCCCCTTTTCCTCTTCATCACCTTCTCAGCTGCATGATAACCAGTTGTGAAGTTTTCTCAGCCCCTTCTATTTGGCATACTTGTCACTCCTAAATTTATCACCAGACCTGGCAATGTGGGGGATTTTCCTGGGAAAATCAGTGAACTCCACCAAGGAGATCAGTGACTCTATGAAATCTAGGTCTTCACTGAATAGAGTCAGAACAGGTTTCAAGGGGAGAGATTTTTATGGTTACAGTGGAGAACTGAAATGTTACAGCTTTGTTTTCAGTCTTTTTCCTGTTGATCCTTCATTTCTCTCAAGATGCACTTTCTGCTTTTATGAAAACACTGTAATATCCAGAACTACAAGATGCAAACCCAGAGGGCTTTTGTGGCTCCAAATATGTCACTTTTGTTTCCCTTACATGATTTTTTAAAAAAATAATCTTTGCTTGAGAAAGAAAACTCAGTCAGCTTTGAAGGAGAGTATAATTATATTCTTTCCACACTTCTGGTTGGCTTAAAAAAAAGACCATCAGTGTATCTTTGGATTTTGTTTACTGGTCAACACAACCATGTTGTTGCTTTGAAGCCTTTTCTGACATATAGTGAATCTAAAGTAAACCCTATCATGGGATTTTGCAAGGTTTGTTCAAAAGGAGATTTTCCATCGCCTTCCTCAGAGACTGAGAGAGTGTGACTTGCTCAAGGTCACCCAGTGGGTTTCCCATGGCCAAGCAGGGATTCAACTCCAGAGTCCTCAGCCAACATCATGTGATGGCTCTCTGCAACATGATTGTTGGTACATTTGACGTCTTAACATCTGGCCCAACTCCTCCACTGTAGAGCAGATATTCAGAGTACCTGGAGAGAATCTGTAGGATGAAGGGGATTGACCCTCTTCTTTTTCCACTGCCAGGACAAGTTCTGAACAGCAACAACCCTTGGCCATGGTTTCTAATTCCATAGCAGAGAGAGGAATACACTGTAAAAATGCCCGCATACCCAAGACCAGATATTAGTTGTACTACTGTAGCGTGGCCATTTCTGCATGAGAGGGGAATGGTTCACTGCATCAAGAGCAGTGTTTTATGCATTCAGAAACTGTGCCTGTCTTACCTTTAACATTGTACTACCACAGAGAATAGTGCAGTTGCTGCATCTGCAACAGCAAGTCCCTGGCCACTCCTATTCCTCTCCCTCACCTGCCTTTGCCTTTGCCAGTGATTGTCTGTTTTTCTTAAAAAAACACACACATTTTAAACACATTTCTGTGTTGTTATATTTGCTATAGGCATGTACATTCGTTGATACATGGAAAAAGATATTAAATTTGGTTCATTACCTGATCTTCTGTGTCTGTTTAAGATATGAAAACAATAATGATGAAAGCCTATCCTTTGATCGGCAGAGAGAAATAGGGAAGGAAATCGCAGAAAGGACAGCCTGGGAACGCCCATGCTGACCACTTCTGCACTGTGAATCAATGTTACAATTCCCATGTAAGGACGAAAGACAACTTTGGGAGATTTACATCAGAGTTTTCAGTTTTTCACATACAAGGCAGTTTCTTGTTTGGCAGCTGAATGTTAGGAGCTGAAAGCATGCAGAAGCATGAGGGAAAACTACAACACTAAAATGCTACAATATGCAGATGCAGAGTATGAATTTGACGCTACTACAATGTATTGACCTTGTGTGGAAATGGCCTTAGTAAAAATCTTGTGCAGGAACTGTCAGAAAGATTCATATGCATGAGAACTTCCAAAGTTTATGTATCCATGCAATGGTTATTTTTATTCACAATGTATGTTTTATTTTTATTTTTATTTAAAAAAACTTGATTTCCAGACATTTTACAGGTTTTCAAACCATAGGATAATTTGCAGTATAATAATGTTGAAAAAGCAACAGAATAACAATGAAACAACATTAATATGACCCCTAAAAAAAAACCCTGGTATGTTAAATTACAAATAAAAAGATGAGAAGCTAAAACTCGGTTGGGAATAATGCAGTAATTACAACCACAAACATGCATTGAGTATTAAAATAAACAACAGATTTAAAAAGGCTGGGAGAATGTATATACATAAAAGGGAGCTAGGGTTACTTGAAAGCTACAGCTGTAATCTTTTTTTTAAAAAGCTATGCAAGAAAGTGTTAAGAGTCACAAACTGTTGGGATTTATAATCTACTAGCTAGTTTGCATGTTACTTTTATAGGAGTTTAAGCACAAGGATAATACTTCCTGTTGTAACACTTGCTTTCTGTAGGTTGTGGCCATTTTCTTTTCCCTCTCTTTCTACATTAGATCATGTATTTTACTATGCACAGTTGTTTGTAAGTATGTTTTGGAGAGAGCTAAGGCCTATTTCCACACTACAACTTACAGGTGCAATTATTTCACTATGACTATTCTGTGAATTTTCTGGGGTTGCGTAGTTTACTGAGGCTAAGCCTTCTGGCTCAGAATTCTAAATGCCCTTCCCTGAAACCTGCAAAACCCCTGAGGCTAGGGTGTTGAAGTGGGAATGATACCACTATAACAGTGTAGTGTGGAAATGGCCTATGAATCTTACCTTGAGCTTTGTTTTGACAGTCAATTATTTAGGTTTAAAGACAGCTGACCTTTAAGATAAAGAACAAACCATCCTATGAATCAAAGAATGAAAAATTTATTAAATGTTGAGCTTTTGTGCACTATAGCCCACTTCACCAGTCATAATTGTATGTTATAATAGTTTTAGGATTATAGAGATAATTTGCACCATTGTGTAGAATTGAAAAGATAATGTATAAAAACTGTACCTTTACCTGAAAACACTATCTATAATCTTACTTCTGATTATGACAAATATTAATTGGCTTGATTTTTGTGATTATTGTTAGAATAATTGATCATGAGCCATCATGGGCACTGTCAGATGCAGAAAGTAAGCCTCTGGGTCTCAGTGCCTGAGATGGACAATAAATTCCAAGAGCCTGTGGTGTTTGGTCAAATTAAAAAAAAAAAATCAGAAGACTTCATCCAGAGTTTGCTATCACCAGCAGGAGCACTCTATGAACAGAGTTCCACTTCTTCCAGCTGGTGATCGAGAATGTTTTTTTTTTAAACTATCCTAAGAAAGAAGTTCATTTAAAACACCTTTCAATCAATCAACAGAAACCATTACCATTGTATCACTGGTATATCCATTAGGTCTTTCAGTACAAAAGATCAGTACATTAGATACCTTTGGATTCAGAAAGATGGTGGCAGTTTCTTATTTTCGTGTGGTTTACTGTGAATTTTGTCCTTGGCATTATCTCATGAGAAGACCTGATTCACTAGAAAGAGATAATGCTTGGTAAGGTAGAAAGCAGTAGGAAAAGAAGACTACCTATAATTAATAGTACTCATAAAATCTTAATCAAGGAAGACACATCCCTAAGATTGCAAGACCTTGGCCCCTTCCGCGGCTCACCCTGCTTCTGGGAGGCATTTGGCTATGATGGCACAATCGGCTGTTTTTTTCTGGAGATGAGTGCAGTGGAATGCTCCCCTCTGCACTGACTGCCTGCGGGAACCACAAAGCTTGACAGCACTATCTCATCCTTCACAGTGTGCAGCTGGGTACTGTCTCAGGTTGCTTTGGGAGAGGAAGTACAACCATTATGTTTGAGGACCTCTGAGAAAGGTGAGTGGAGGCCACAGTGGGTAGGGTATACATGATGAGTCATTGACAGGAAAACCATCAGTGATTTGTGACAATGGCACCACCAAGAGATGGGAGAAGGATGGTCTGGACCATATCTATGCATAACTGTCATCCTGGCCCTGTCCTTCTCCTCTCAACCCCATGGTGTCATTAATAGGGTCACCATAAGTCAAACTTGCATGATGGCAGTTAACAACAATAATAAAGCTAGAATAAGTGGATGCCTTTTATGGAGTACTGACCCTCAAATATTGAAAAGAGTATTCAAAAATATTCAAAAATGGTAAAAAAAAAAACCAAAAAAAAACCCCCCACATGTTCAAGTATTGAAGAAAAACACGCATGAGAGAATCTGAATAGATCAGAATCTTCACAGTTATTCTGCATGGTTTTCTTGCTGTAGACTTATTCTGCACAAAATCCACATGTCATTGTTCTGTACAGCACAGAAAAGAACATTTTCTGCATGGAAAATAATATCTTCATGGTAGAAAAACTATCTAATTCCTTTAAAGAAAATGCTTTTTTCTCTGTAGAAAAATGCTGTAATCGGGATTTGTTCTACATAAAAATCACACATGGTTGATTTGCATAAGAAACAGCATTTTCCTTTTTTTTAATCATTACCATTTTTATTTTTAAGAAAACATTTTCTGTGCAAGAATTAATATTTCTAGTTTACGCGATTGATTTTCTATACAGAAAAAATGCTGCTTCCTGTGCAGAAATGCTGTTTTTCTGCACAAAATAGCCAAGTGCAATTTTTGCGCAGAATAAATGTGGAGTGCAAAATAACCCTGCATGGTTTTCAATGGTTTTCTCTCAGCAGGAAGGAAATTGCTGAAACTATTCACTGCTATCTTCAAGAAGGAAGTTACTGAAGATTTACATCCTTACTTACCCCTCAGAAGTAAAGGTAATAACTCCATAAGGGCCCAGGAGACTGCTCATAAACCACCCTCTGGCCAGCAGGAGTTGCCATAATGAGATACAGACTGCTCAGCATTGCAGCTATTTCAGTACCCCATACAGCCTCCTTCTCCTAAACAAATAGTGATTAGGTATAAGAAGCTCACATGATCAACTCTTATGTATCTCATCCTCTAGCTCTGTGGCTGTGTCATTCAGATATGCACTACAATCCCATGGAGAGTAGAAGAATGAGAACAGTTTCATTTCACTTTGTTCTCTTAAATCTCACAATTTACCTAATTTTGCAAAATATAAACTGAGAGAAAGTGAAACTGATGGGTTTGCTCATAGTGAATAAGGAAAGGAGTTCCCATAAGTGTTCCCTTAAATCATGGAGTGCTTCCCATTCACAAAGGATCTGTAGATACTGTCCTTGCAAAAATTCTTGATGGTGAATCTATTTTGTTCATTTTCAGAAAGGAAGGACATTTTTCTCCCTGTTGCCTAAATGTGATTGCCAATTCTACACATCCTCCAGTTACCTCCTACTGTAGAAACATATGCCTAGTTTCCTCTGGGTTTCTTGACTTCTCCTGTTTTTTATTTCTGCTTCAGAAACAAATTCACCCGAGACGGGGAAAAATGAATCTGGTTGCCTACCTTCAGCCAGGAGTTGAATTAGATTTTTTATTATTGTTATTATTATTCCTTACAGCTCTGCTCACACTACATTTGGAGTCAGCTGACACAGCAGGCTCATTTGTGGCTGATACAGGAGCAGTTCCAAAAACCCTTCGGCCCGAGTCCTACCATTCACATCTTGGTTTTGTACACCATTGTTAAGCATCATTGAGAATCACAGCTCTGCCAAATACAGTGGCCCTGGACCCACTTGGAGTCAAACAGCATGCCTTGCCTTGTAACCACACAAGCTGTTATGTTATTCTGAGATAATCCTGCTGTCATACTACACTGTTTGCTTTCCCAGAATGGCACTACTGCGGGATCCAACCATATGTCAACAAGTAGGACTTTTTCTTGAGCAGGCTGGTACTGTTTCCAAATGTATATTGCAGAGCGTAGGACACTTAGAAAATTGATCTATTCTCAAACATCTGGCTTCTCACGTTCCGTTGGAGGAACATTTCCATATTTCATAAAATTATCGCGCAAATGAAGCATCTTTTCACAGACTGATTCAGACATAACGGTTTTCCTTTGTGAAAACCCAAAATTAGCTCACGATCTAAAATGGGAGAGGGAGAGAACGGTTATCTTCAAGAAAAAATTTATCAGGTCATGGGGTTGGTCACAGCAGAGTATAATTTATTCAGCTACCAAAAAAATGCTTTGCTTTCATGTGGTGGGGGGTGCCTCTAGAGGCACGGGGTGCATATCTTCACTTTCCAAAGCAGCCATGTCATGTGCCCAAAACAGCACTGTTTTGAAGGCTCATGAAACATCTTACTTATACTTTTTTCATTGGAAAACTATTTGCCATAATCAACCCAAAATGTAACAATTGCTTCCAGTTTGATCAATGTTAAAAGGGAAGTGATAAATTCAGAGTATGAGACTCTCGAGTGGGCACACCTTCCAGACATTTCACAGATGAAAATTGGGATCTGTGTAGCTAAGCAACATCAGAGTATGGTTTAAGATGGCAAAGTTATGAATGAGGAAGAATACACCAGCTAGGAAAGGTGCAGCTGTTTGCTTTTCTTCCTCAGCCTTCTGGGAAGGACAACAATTTTTCCTTGTGCGGTGTGAACAATGTTTGCACTTTGAATTCTGTTCAGTACTGAACTGAGGCAGCAAAGGGGTAAATTAGAAGGAAGAGAGAGAAATTGGAGATTTTAAAAAACAGCTGAAAGTGGGGCAACTGAGGATTATCTAGCCTGTCCCTGCCAAATCAGGAGGAGCCAAGAGTATGTAGTTGCCTGTGCATCATAATGGTGATCCTATTACCTCATGACTAACAGAACCTGCAGTTGCAAGGAACATTAGAAAGGGCAAAGGTTGCTATTGTGCTGCATCCCTTCCTGTGGGGTTTTCCATAACCTTTTGATTGTGCAACAACCACCCCAAGAGGATGAAAGATGTGTAACAACCACCCCAAAGTCTCTATGGGATCTGATATTCAATATTTGATGCTCAGAAAGTCCCCATGGGGAGGAGCACTTTTGCCTAATCTTACATTTAGGGTCTGACTCAGGTTGTGTTGCCCTTGGACTGCTCCTTAGGCAGAAGGAAGAAGAGAAAATGAAGAGTTAGTATTCATCTGCATGTACACACACACACACACATCAAAGGACAGACAACTCTGCCATGCTTAGAGGGCAATCTCAGACCTCCTGACCACATCCAATTGTGTTATGGTGACATATATCTCCATCATGCAGTACTGAATTTTTTTCTGATTCCTATTCCACCCTCCTCCATAACTGGATTTTACACATAAATTGAATTGTGGAAGGAATATGTCTTTGTTTGAAAGGGAAAATGCAACTGATTCATCTCTAAAACAAGACTACAATCACCACATGTTCTGTGCACTATATTGGTTATGAAGGCTTGGCTGCTGAAAATGAATGTGGTGCATTAGGTGGCTTACAGGTTGTGTGTAGTCCTACTCTGACTGTATAGGAGATATAGATACATACTCTTTAAGGATAAATATAATCCTTTTCTGCTGTCATCAGGCTGCTAAAGATGTTTTTTTCTCCCTTTCTTTTCTCAAAGGAAAGCCTGCAGAAAATAAGCAAGCAACGTTTTCACAGATGGTATCTAATTAACATGTAAACCCTAAAGACAAGGAAACTTATCCCACAATCCACTTTATGTCCCAAGACAAAAATCCATTACAACCCATAAATAAGAGTCATCCATTTTGCTTGATGACATGAGAGGCAAGCCTTTGGTTTTGTGACTTTTAGTTACTGATAAAAACTGAAGGGTCACAAGTGTGTATTATTTCCCTTGAAAACCTCTCACGCTTCCCATGTTCTAGGTACTCTCCACCCTGGGTGGATCTCCAGCTTCATGCACTATGTAATATATGGTAATGCTATATTATTATAGCACTTACTATTTAAAGCCACACAATCAGAAATGTATTTATTTATACCCACATAACATCAAGCCCACACGTCTTTCCATGCTTTGGGTGATCTGGATTTGAGAGAACTGTAAACACAATGTTCACACTGTGTTCTTTAATATAAACGGGCATAAACCTTTTAAAAGAAAATCCTACCTTCTTTCTTTCCACATTCCTCCCTCCCTGCCTCCCTTTTATCTTTTATTTACCTCACCTTTCTCCCAAAATGGAACTAAAGCAGGTTGTGAAGTAATGTAAATAAAAACACATTTAGTTAAACACACTGCATTAAGATTAAACAGAAAAAAAACAACAGTTAAAAACCCTTTAAAAAATCTTATTTTAAAAAACAAAGATTTAAAACAGGACAGCACCATAAAAAGCCCTTTTGTTCAAAATCCACCCCCCAAAGCTGCTGGATTTGAAAGGTTTTAACTTGATGCTGAAAGGACAACAAGGACTTTCCAAGTTCCCTGGCAGAATTTTTGGGGGAAGAGCTCCAGAATCTTTTTCCCCCACCAACCAGGGGGCCAAACCAAAGGGAAAAGAGAAATGTCTTGAGACTTAAAGTTTGGGACACATATGGAAGATGTGGTCCCTTCTTCCTGACAAATTCACAAATTCAGCACACATGACCTAAGAACAGCAGAGAGGTGGAGGCCCAGGTTTCCAGCTCTCCTGAATGGATCAGCCACCAAGGGCCCTTTCCACACGGGGGGCCCGAAGTTGCGGGGTGGCGCACGCGGGGACGCAAGTTACCTTAATCTAGGCTGGGCTCCATTTCCTGATGGAGCAGCGCGCACTTCCCGACCCCCCCTGCCGGCGTCCGGTGGGCATGCCGGTGCCAAAATGGTGTCCGGCAGCTTCCGGCGGTGCTCCGCCAGGCAGTGCGCCAGCTGGAAGCCCACCCCCGGGCAACTCTGCAGGGACGTGCTCGCCAGCACCCCCTGAGTCCTTCACAGGGGGCCGCTGCGACAGGCCAGCGTGCTTTGTTTTTAAAAAGACCACTTAAAGGTGGTTTTTATAAACTCACGCGTTGTCACCCCCGCGGCCGTCAAGGGCCGTTTTGAGGTGTAGAACCTCACCTTTTTCAAACCACCCTATCTCGTGGTGTAGACGACCTCCTGCTAGGTCGTCCCAGTGCGGGCTATATCACGTGTGGGAAATGGCCCAGGGATCAAGACTACCAAAATTATTTTGCAGTTGAGCCCCTTTGGGAACTACCAGTCTGAAGTACTCAGTTTATTGCCACTTTTGCATTCATTAGTGCTATTCTTTTTATGTTTTTCCCTATCTTGTTATATTAATTTTTAAACAAATTCAGGATATCATTGTCTATTGTTTTCATAGTAGTCACACTGTTAGAGTTTTCATTGTTGCTTGTTGTTCTTGTTGTTGTCAGTGCTGTTGTCTTTGTGTTTTTGCTGTTTTGTAAAAAAGATACATGCAAGTATGTAACTTTGAGAATCACTCAGCCTGCCAGCCTGTGTTTTCTGATAAAACAGCTCCAGAGTCCCTGCGATTGTTATCATCCTTGAACTGGCCTGGCCTTTGGTAACCTTTAGATATCATTTTGATATCTAGAATTTGGCCCTGCTCTGCCACCAGCCAAGTGTTTGCTGAGACCTATTCTACAAGTTGCAAAGCTAAGCATGGCTATTACCTTCACTCAGTCACCTTTGTTTTAGCAAGGCAAGCCAGAAACTGCCAGATTCTTGTTTTAGGGGACCTCCCAAAAGGAACACCTTCATTACAGTATGCGTATCAAAAGGAAGAGACCTCTGCCCCAAGAGGGCATCCTGGCCAGCTAAGTCCTTAACTGCCCGCAGTCAGCAAGCATCTACACATACCTATCGTCAGTTCGGTCTATAAATCAATCATGTAAATTCTGACCTTTTGGAGACATTGTCTCCAGCCCAAAACTCATTGTTTTCACCCAAGACCACTAGGATGGTTATTTCTTTTCCTGCATAATCGTAGTTCCTAGTAGCTCTTCGGACTTGCATTCAGACTGCTCTCCTGCTTTGCTGCCCTTCGTTTTCCGCCAGCTCCCCTTGGCCGCTGCACCAAGCTCCCGCCCTCCATTCGGACCCTTCAGGGACTGCGAGATTGGTGACTATTACTCATTCCCCAAAGCTCTCTTTTCCTTTTCTTATTTAGTAGTGAGGCTGTGTTTTCTTAATACTTGTTTAATAAAATTATTGCTAGTTTGAACTATTTTGTCAGTGAGCAGACAAAATAGTTCAAACTAGCAATAAGATTTATTAAACAAGTATTAAGAAAACACAGCCTCACTGGACCAAATAAAGAAAAGGAAAAGAGAGCTTTGGGGAATGGGTGATACCTTACTAATCTCGCAGTCCTGAAGGGTCCAATGGAGGGCAGGAGGGCTTGGTGCAGCGGCCAAGGGGAGCTCGCAGAACGAAGAGGCAGCAAAGCAGGAGAGCAGTCTGAATGCAAGTCCGAAGAGCTCTCAGAACTGGGGATTTTTATAGGGGAAAGGAATGACCGTAGGCTAGTCTGGTCTTGGGTGAAAACAATGAGTTTTGGGCTGGAGACAATGTCTCCAAAAGGTCAGAATTTACATGATTGATTTATAGACCGAACTGACAATAGTATGGACAGTATGTAGATGCT